>OX439133.1:1795430-1855430 GCA_949318235.1 Ecdyonurus torrentis
GTTAGATTGTCAACGTTATAACCATTATTTGAATATGGTCAGATACTGAGATTTCTATTACAATATTTCAGATGCAGTGCTACATAACAAAAGATATTGGACCTCTGGCATTAAAAATGGATGTTCGGGTTCAGAGTTCAGGTGGTGCACAGGAAGTAACTCTACATTCTCAATTGGGTTACCCTGGAAAACTGGTACACCTGTTTATATAAACAATATGATGCAGTGTGCGAGTGTCGAGCATAACGGGGGCTTTATTAATGTAGTGGATACTCCTTGTGATCTATTATCCAACTATATATGCAAGGTGAGATTTTGCTGATGTCATTGATGAAATGTGCATTTATTTATGGATTTAACACATTCATCCACTCACTCACTCACTCACTCACTCACTCACTCACTCACTCACTCACTCACTCACTCACTCACTCACTCACTCACTCACTCACTCACTCACTCACTCACTCACTCACTCACTCACTCACTCACTCACTCACTCACTCACTCACTCACTCACTCACTCACTCACTCACTCACTCACTCACTCACTCACTCACTCACTCACTCACTCACTCACTCACTCACTCACTCACTCACTCACTCACTCACTCACTCACTCACTCACTCACTCACTCACTCACTCACTCACTCACTCACTCACTCACTCACTCACTCACTCACTCACTCACTCACTCACTCACTCACTCACTCACTCACTCACTCACTCACTCACTCACTCACTCACTCACTCACTCACTCACTCACTCACTCACTCACTCACTCACTCACTCACTCACTCACTCACTCACTCACTCACTCACTCACTCACTCACTCACTCACTCACTCACTCACTCACTCACTCACTCACTCACTCACTCACTCACTCACTCACTAACTCACTCACTCACTCACTCACTCACTCTCAATCAAACCTACAAATTATTCACATTGCAGGGCAGTACAACAACAACAACCAGTACGACCACATGTATGACCCCAACCTGTGTCGATGATAATTGTAAAGCAGACGTGAGTTTAAACATTTCTTGTCTCTTAAAATATTTTTACATTTACTTAAAGGTGTAGAGAGCTGTAGTAGAGAACCGACATCCCCTTGTTTTAGTAGACCGCAACACTCAATATATATGACTTGGCAACGTTGTTTTTGAAGCACTTTTTAGAGACCAGAAGTGGCCAATTTAAGGAACCAATCAGACAGTGTGATACAGTAATTTCACCAGTCACCAGCAGTGTTGCTTAGTTTAAAATAATAAGTGTTGCGGGTCTGCCAATGACATGGATATGTCGATTCTCTTTTAAGTTCTCTAGTTAGGATATCGGCTAATATTTGACAAATTGAATCGTCATCAAATATAAAATTAACATCAAGTTAAGATAAAATTTATTATTATTATTATTTATTAACATTCAACATGCACGGGTCTCAAGTTTTTAGTTCAAAAAAGAGCCAGCTGGAGAATAACCCCTCAATAAGTCGTCAAAAAATAAATTATAATACGAGTTTTTCAACAGAAAACGTTGCTTAAAATATGTTTAAGCAATGCAAAGAAAAAAAGGATACTATTTTGTTTTTAATTCTGTAGTAAGCAAAATAAAATGTTTTTTATAGTTGTTAACAAAATTTCAAAAGAATTGCCTTTTTTTGTACTTAAAAACTATATTAAAATTTTGACATAAAAAAAGTATTGCTTCTTATAGGCTTGAGAGCTCGTTTCAAATTTCGGCTTAAATATCGAGCTTTCCTATATGTGGCTCAATTTTGAGATGTGGCTCTATTTTAAGCTGGAATTGCGAGTTTAAGAGATAAACTGGGCAAAAAAAAAAAAAAAAAAAACTCGAAACGCATAGACGCCATGAAAATATTGGCATTTTTATTATCAAACACATTATAGGACTTACATAAATAATATTATCTTGTCTTTAAACCCAACTGTGGCACCTTAGAAGTGATCAGACAATATCAACTTATGCAATCAATACAACATCTTCAAAATAACGTCTCCTGTTTCTGACATTACAAAGAGAAATATTCACACAAATTACAATCTATTAAAAATTATCATAAGTTTCGTACATTTCATTTTGTGTTTAATGATTAAAAAGAACATATTTTGTTTGTTTTCCATAGCTTTAATTAAAAAAAAGTGAACTAAATAACGAAACTAACTTTGCTTGAATACAAGAACTCTATAAAACAAAGAAAAATACTAAAAAAAATTAACAGCCTTTCTTTTTTTTTTTTTTTTTACCAAGGTAAATTTACTCGGTGCAGATGGCAACTTATTAGGTAATTTTTATTTTTAATTATTTGTTAATTAGGTTTTATAAGGCTTATAAAATCAAAACAACAGGTGAAGTAGCTAACTAGCTAGGTAGAACAAAGCTAAATCTTATTAAAAATTATTGATACTGGTGAAGCAACTTGCTAAAAAATATAAAGCCTAATCTCACATGAAAATGATAACTGCAGGTAAAGATGTTAGCCAGGTAGTACAAAAGCAAGAGATTTTAAAATTAATTACTTTCACTTGTTTAAAAAGGATAACAGTTTAGCAGTACTAGAAATTGAGTTAAAAAAAAAAGAAAAACCAGTAAATATTATTTTCATTCTTATCCATATTATATTATATTTCAGTTCCTCCTAGTGATGGGGATATCAAAGATGCTTGTGGAAAAAAATATTTCTTCAGCACTGCCACGGTAAATTTTTTGTATCGTTTTTCTATTCTTAAAGATGTTTAAGTTATTACTTTTTGAAAGGAGTACTTATTACATGAAAGCCAAGATTTATAATTATCTTTCGTCCATATTAGATGATGTAAATAATAACAAATTGTTTACTAATATAATTACAAACATTTTAATTCAAAAAGAATATTACGATATTGGATTTCATTTTAAAATGATAGCAGCAAAGATGATATTAATATTTTATTATACACCTCCCAACGGAAGGGAAGGGAGGGGAGGGGAAGGGAAGAGATGGGAAGGGAAGGGAAGGGAAGGGAAGGGAAGGGAAGGGAAGGGAAGGGAAGGGAAGGGAAGGGAAGGGAAGGGAAGGGAAGGGAAGGGAAGGGAAGGGAAGGGAAGGGAAGGGAAGGGAAGGGAAGGGAAGGGAAGGGAAGGGAAGGGAAGGGAAGGGAAGGGAAGGGAAGGGAAGGGAAGGGAAGGGAAGGGAAGGGAAGGGAAGGGAAGGGAAGGGAAGGGAAGGGAAGGGAAGGGAAGGGAAGGGAAGGGAAGAGAAGGGAAGGGAAGGGAAGGGAAGGGAAGGGAAGGGAAGGGAAGGGAAGGGAAGGGAATGAAAGGGAAGGGAAGGGAAGGGAAGGGAAGGGAAGGGAAGGGAAGGGAAGGGAAGGGAAGGGAAGGGAAGGGAAGGGAAGGGAAGGGAAGGGAAGGGAAGGGACATCTTAAGACCATGTTTTATATTGGTGAAAGTGAAGCAGTTTAAAACAATATGACAAGCAATAAAAATAATTTTAAATGTTTCAGTTAACTTATTGTCAAGCAAGACGAGCGTGTTGTCGCATGAATATGCAACTTGTCGCCTTTGAGACGTGGACTGAACTGAACTGCATCTATGACTTTAATACAGGTAAATATGCTAACTTCAGGTGTAATATATCTACCTGTAGTAAAAATATAATAATAAATTTACTTAAATTATTCCAATTGAAAAGAGATAATCGGTAAACAAAATTTAATTTTCTATGCTTCAAAAAGAAGTACAAGAATCTACTATAGTTTAAAAATTGAATTACGTAATACCATAAAATTACGTTACAAAAGTTGTTATAAGTATAGAAATACTGAAAGCATTGTGAAATAATAGGTTATCATATCTTTTAGCGTATATAAATTGTAACGATTAAAACTGTAGCTACGTCACTAGAGTTAGAACCGATTGTAAGCAAATTTAGATTTGCAACAACTACGTTTAACGTTTACTAGATTATGAATTTAACACGTGTGACGAGATTTGCAATTTTATATATTGATTGTAAACGTTAAATGACGTCAAATCCGTTAATTTGACAATATTTTAAGAACTTCATTAAAAAAAATGTGAAAATTTTATCAAAGTTTAATTGTTTAATTACTACAATTTTTAGATACAACTTTACCTAATCCTGATGCTTTAAATTTGTTTAGCAAACACCAAGTACGATGGTATGTTCTTCACGTCAGCTCAGGCTTCTTCTCCTATAACTACAGTTACTTGGTGTCCCTCTAACAACGTAGTGAACTCTTCCATGTGGATGCAAGGCGCACCCATGTTAATGCCAGGAATAGAGATAGTCGGGGCTTTACATCTTCACTGGAATCCAGGACCTAGAAACAATTTGCAAAACATGCCACCTATGCAGCCATCCAGATATGTTTGTGAGGTATGACTTTCTGTCTGTCTGTCTGTCTGTCTGTCTGTCTGTCTGTCTGTCTGTCTGTCTGTCTGTCTGTCTGTCTGTCTGTCTGTCTGTCTGTCTGTCTGTCTGTCTGTCTGTCTGTCTGTCTGTCTGTCTGTCTGTCTGTGTGTCTGTCTGTGTGTCTGTCTGTCTGTCTGTCTGTCTGTCTGTCTGTCTGTCTGTCTGTCTGTCTGTCTGTCTGTACAAATAATCATATAAATAAAGCTATAACTACATAATTTATAAATTCCTTCAATGTAATAAACAAATTTGGCATATTGCATATTTGATCTTACGCACTTGAATTGTTAGTCAACAAAGGTTTTTTTAATTGTGATCATCGTTTTATTTATCTTTTCAAAAACGCGATTTTAAAATTCTAAATATTGACATACTCAAAGCAACCATCTAGTTCCTTAGAACCTACCTCAAAGCTACAACTTACTTTCACGCTAGCTTGCCGTAAGCTTTAGTTACCCTTATTTTTGCTTTCGCCACTTTACATCATATTTTACTTATTGAGTATGTTTTAATGGCTTAAGATATGAAGTAAGATAATTGATTTAATGAGAAATTAAACTCCAGCTTGCGCCAAGTTAGCGTGTAAGCAAGTTTTAGCTGTTATATATGTCCTTAGTTATATAGATCCTTAGTTATATAGGTCCTTAGTTATATAGGTCCTTAGTTATATAGGTCCTTAGTTATATAGGTCCGTAGTTATATAGGTCCTTAGTTATATAGGTCCTTAGTTATATAGGTCCATAGTTATATAGGTCCTTAGTTATATAGGTCCATAGTTATATAGGTCCTTAGTTATATAGGTCCTTAGTTATATAGGTCCATAGTTATATAGTTTCTTAATTATATAGGTCCTTAGTTATATAGGTCCATAGTTATATAGGTCCTTAGTTATATAGGTCCTTAGTTATATAGGTCCATAGTTATATAGGTCCTTAGTTATATAGGTCCTTAGTTATATAGGTCCTTAGTTATATAGGTCCTTAGTTATATAGGTCCATAGTTATATAGGTCCTTAGTTATATAGGTCCTTAGTTATATAGGTCCTTAGTTATATAGGTCCTTAGTTAAATAAGTCCTTAGTTATATAGGTCCTTAGTTATATAGGTCCTTAGTTATATAGGTCCTTAGTCGATAAAAGGTGAATGCTCTCAATGCGTATATAGTTTAAATTTTAGGATTGCCAAGTCTAGTGGTTTAATTTGAGACGATCAGAATGAAAAAATCTATGATTGACCAACCCTTTGAAAAGGCAGAAAAATTGCAACATACCGTCCAGTCACTTCAATATTGTGACATAAACCCTAATTCCCAAATTCTATTTATCAGTGTAAACAATATATAAACATACAAACACTTCACATTGCAGGGCAGTACAACAACAACAACCACTACGACCACGTGTATGACCCCAACCTGCGTAGATGACAATTGTAAAGCAGACGTGAGTATTTAACATTTATTCAGCTTTGCTCCACTTTTTGAATTTAAGATGAATTTGAAGCAAAATTGTATTTAAAATCAATTTTGTTTAAAAAAAAATTACAAGGGTTTTTACAGTTCTATTTAAAAAAAAAAGGAATTTAAACGCATAGACATTATGAAAATATTAGCATTAACATCACACAAAACTTCATCAGATTTACAAAAATAACATTGTTTGGTCTAAAAATTTAACTGTAGCCCCGTAGCAGTGATCAGAAAGTGTCAACTTATGCAACCAACACAACATCTTCAAACTAACTTCTCCTGTTTCTGACGTCATTAACAGAAATATTCTCACAAATTGCAATCTTGTAAAAAATATCATAAGTTTTGTAAATATCATTTGCAATGAATAATTTAAAGACTATGTTGTTTTATATGTTTTCCATGCCTTTGAATAAAAAAAGGAGAATTGAAAGATGAAACTAACTTTGCTTGAATACAAGAACTCTGCAAAACAAAGAAAAACACTAAAATTTTGTTTTAACAGCCTTTCTTTTTTTGTTACCCAGGTAACATTACTCGGTGCAGATGGAAACCTATTAGGTAATTTATATTTTTATTATTTGTTATTTAGTATTTAAATAAGGCTTATAAAATCCAAAACAAGAGGTGCAGTAGCTAGCCAGGTAAAACAAAGCTAAATCTTATGTAAACATATTGCTACAGGTGAAGTTAATTGTCATGCAATATAAAACTTTATCTCTATAAACATTATAAGTGCAGGTAAAGTTGTCAGCCAGGTAGTACAAAGTCAAAAGATTTTAAAAGTAATTACTTTCACCAGTTTAAAATGGAATACTTTAGCAATACTAGAAAGTGATTTTATAAAAAAACAGTAACTATTATTTTCATTCTTATCCATATTATATTATATTTCAGTTCCTCCTAGTGATGGAGATATCAAAGATGCTTGTGGAAAAAAATATTTCTTCAGCACTGCCACGGTAAATTTTTTATATCATTTTTCTTCAAAGATGTTTAAGGTACTGCTTTTTGAAAGGAGTACTGATTACATAAAAGCCACGATTTATAATTATTTTTATCCATATTAGATAATGTAATTTATAATATAATAAATTGTTTGCTGATATACTTACAAAAATTTTAATTCAAGAAGGATATTATGATATTGGATCTCATTTTAAAAATGATAGTAGAGTGGATTATATTGATGTTTTAATGTACACCTCCCAAGGGTAGGGAAGGGAGGGGAACGGAAGGAAAGGGAAAGAAAAGGGAAAGGGAAGGATGGGGGAAGGAAAGGGAATGGAAGGGAAGGGAAGGGAAGGGAAGGGAAGGGAAGGGAAGGGAAGGGAAGGGAAGGGAAGGGAAGGGAAGGGAAGGGAAGGGAAAGAGATATTCTACATTTTAAGACCAAGTGAAGCAGTGTAAAACAATATGACAAGCAATAAAAAGAATTTTAAATGTTTCAGTTAACTTATTGTCAAGCAAGACGAGCGTGTTGTCGCATGAATATGCAACTTGTCGCCTTTGAGACGTGGACTGAACTGAACTGCATCTATGACTTTAATACAGGTATATATGCTAACTTCAGGTGTAATATATCTACCTGTAGTATAAATATAATAATAAATTTACTTAAATTATTCCAATTGAAAAGAGATAATCGGTAAACGAAAATTAATTTAATATGCTTCAAAACGAAGAACAAGAATCTACCATAGTTTTAAAAATTGAATTACGTAATACTATAAAATAACGTTACAAAAATTGTGATAATTATAGAAATACTTGAAGCATTGTGAAATAACAGGTTATCATATCCTCTAGCATATATAAATTGTAACGATTAAAACTGTAGCTACGTCACTAGAGTTAGAACTGATTGTAAGCAAATTTAGATTTGCATCAACTACGTTTAACGTTTACTAGATTATGAATTTAACGCGTGTGACGAGATTTGCAATTTTATATATTGATTGTAAACGTTAAATGACGTCAAATCCGTTAATTTGACAATATTTTAAGAACTAATCACAAAAAAAAAATGTGGACAATTTTTTCAAAGCTTAATTGTTAAATTATTACAACTTTTAGATACAACTCCACTTAATCCTAATGCTTTAAATTTGTTTAGCTAACACCAAGTACGAAGGTACGTTCTTCACCTCAGCTCAGGCTTCTTCTCCTATAACTACAGTTACTTGGTGTCCCTCTAACAACGTAGTGAACTCTTCCATGTGGATGCCAGGCTCACCCATGTTAATGCCAGGATTAGAGATAGTCGGGGCTTTATATCTTCACTGGAATCCAGGACCCAGAAACAATTTGCAGAACTTTCCACCTATGCAGCCATCCAGATATGTTTGTGAGGTATTACTTTCTGTCTGTCTGTCTGTCTGTCTGTCTGTCTGTCTGTCTGTCTGTCTGTCTGTCTGTCTGTCTGTCTGTCTGTCTGTCTGTCTGTCTGTCTGTCTGTCTGTCTGTCTGTCTGTCTGTCTGTCTGTCTGTCTGTCTGTCTGTCTGTCTATCTGTCTGTGTGTCTGTCTGTGTGTCTGTCTGTGTGTCAGTGTGTCTGTCTGTCTGTCTGTCTGTCTGTGTGTCTGTCTGTCTGTCTATCTGTCTGTGTGTCTGTCTGTCTGTCTGTCTGTCTGTCTGTCTGTCTGTCTGTCTGTCTGTCTGTCTGTCTGTCTGTCTGTCTGTCTGTCTGTCTGTCTGTCTGTCTGTCTGTACAAATAATCATATAAATAAAGCTATAACTACATAATTTATAAATTCCTTCAATGTAATAAACAAATTTGTCATATTGCATATTTGATCTTACGCACTTGAAATGTTAGTCAACAAAGGTTTTTTTAATTGTGATCGTCGTTTTATT
Organism: Ecdyonurus torrentis; assembly: GCA_949318235.1. NCBI lineage: Eukaryota > Metazoa > Arthropoda > Insecta > Ephemeroptera > Heptageniidae > Ecdyonurus > Ecdyonurus torrentis. The sequence continues at coordinate 1,804,201 of OX439133.1, forward strand.
TAACTTTTCATAAACGCGATTTTAAAATTCTATATATTAACGTACTGAAACCAACCACCATCTAGTTCCTTAGAACCTACATCAAAGCTACAACTTACTTTCACGCTAGCTTGGCGTAAGCTTAAGTTACCCTTATTTTTGCTTTCGCATTTTAACATCAAATTTTACTTATTTAGTATGTTTTATGTCTTTAGATATGAAGTAAAATAATTAATATAATGAAAAATTAAACTCCAGCTTGCGCCAAGCTAGCGTGGAAGCAAGTTTTAGCTGTTATATAGGTCCTTAGTTATATAGGTCCTTAGTTATATAGGTCCTTAGTTATATAGGTCCTTATTTATATAGGTCCATAGTTATATAGGTCCATAGTTATATAGGTCCTTAGTTATATAGGTCCTTAGTTATATAGGTTCTTAGTAATATAGGTCATTAGTTATATAAGTCCTTAGTTATATAGGTCCTTAGTTATATAGGTCCTTAGTTATATAGGTCCATAGTTATATAGGTCCTTAGTTATATAGGTCCTTAGTTATATAGGTCCTTAGTTATATAAGTCCTTAGTTATATAGGTCCTTAGTTATATAGGTCCTTAGTTATATAGGTCCTTAGTTATATAGGTCCTTAGTTATATAGGTCCTTAGTTATATAGGTCCATAGTTATATAGGTCCTTAGTCTATAAAAGGTGAATGCTCTCAATGCTTTTATAGTTAAAATTTTAGGATTGTAAAGTCTGGAGCTTTAATGTAAGATGATCAGAATGAAAAATTCTATGATTGACCAACCCTTTGAAAAGGCAGAAATTTGCAACATACCGTCCAGTCACCTCAATATTGTGACACAAACCCTAATTCCCAAATTCTATTTATCAGTATAAACAATATATAAACATACAAACACTTCACATTGCAGGGCAGTACAACAACAACAACCACTACGACCACATGTATGACCCCAACCTGCGTAGATGACAATTGTAAAGCAGACGTGAGTATTTAACATTTATTCAGCTTTGCTTCACTTTTCGAATTTGAGACGAATTTGAAGCAAAATTGTGTTTATAATCAATTTTGTTTAAAAAAAAATTACAAGTGTTTTTCGCAAGGATCTTTTCAACTCAGTAAGGTACGGGACATGAAATTTTGGATTTATCTCATTCTGATATATGTTGTGTACTTATGTAAGACATTATTTGTGCACTAGTTAAAATTTTCAAATTCGGGTTTTTGGCGCCAAAAATTCAAATTTAAAAAATGGCATTCGGCACATAATACCCAACTTTCAGGCATTGCAGCAAATAAAATATTCAAGATAGAGACAAAATAATTGTGCCAAGTTGTTAGACATGTAATTGAAAACAAATGATGTGGTGAACACTTTGACCTTGAACATCTGCAAAGGTCACCGAAACGCAAGTTAATTGTTCAAATGCATTTAAAAAAAATGAGCCATTTTAATATTAAACGCAAGAATATACATTTTGTAGACAATTATTTCAGAATCATTTTAAAGTCATTTTTAAAGTGTGCATTTCATAATTGACGATTTTGGAGCGAAAATCGTTGCGCGGCAACTGCCGCTTCGCGGCTTTGGAGCGCGCGCGCTCGCAACTCAGCATGCATATTCGTGTACATTTTACTCTCTATCGCTCACAAGTGTTACCAAATAACAAAAATAAATATACAGACATATTCTTACACCAATAACTTTTGTTTCTAAGTTATAGTGCCTAATTCGTGTATATTTTGCATTAATTTAATTAATATATCATTTAAATTACAATTATAATACATATAAAAAAATCTCATAGATGATTGCCGTGTTTTAATATAAGTATATACATCGATTTTTTTTTATTCAAGTATAACTGTAAGAATTTATAAGCTATATAAGTGTTTGATTGTGATTTTTAGCCTATATATGATATTTTTTAGTGCTTTATTATTAAATGACAATTTTAATTTTGGATAAATCATTTTTTTTAGAGGATTTGTATTTCTAATGAAATTATTTTTCTTGGAATTTTTAAGAAATGAGGTTGTTGTTTTTTTTTTCTCAAAATTTAAAAATAAATTTACGTTTACACCCTTCTTAACATTATTTAGAATGATGCAGAATCTATGATGATTTCTCTGTACACGGCATTTTCTTTTCTATCGTTACAACTTTAAAACCAATAAAAAATCGTTCTTTTGCCAAAAAGTTCTAAAAACAATAATACATAAATAGATTATTTGTGTCATCTATTTATTAATCAGCAAATCAATTTTTCAGATTTTATAAAATAATTGTAAGATAAAAAAAAAGCAATCCATAAAAATCGGTATTACGGCAATTATTTAATCTTTAACGTACTTTTTTATATAAAAAAAAAGTAGAAGGAGGAAAAAGAAAATGAGTTTCATTTTTGCAAATAATAACACCTTTTTGTAACAATTAAATACAAATTAACACTTGTTTTAATTGAAATCGTTATATTATCTTTTTGGTTTGAAGCGTTTAAAAGTTTTTTTTTTATTTTTAATAATCGGAAGTAATGCTAACGAATTCATGTAGATTTTATACGATTTTAACGATTATTGAATCGCTCAAAGTTGCTTTCATGTTAGGAACCGTGGCTCACGTTTACCGATTAGATTTCTTTATGATTAACTGGTTTCGAAATATGTAGCGATTACCTACTATAATAAGAATATATAAGATAGAAATTAACTTTTATTTATTATTGTTTTTAGAACTTTGTGGCAAAAGAACGATTTTTTATTGGTTTTAAAGTTGTAACGATAGAAAAGAAAATGCCGTGTACAGAGAAATCATCATAGATTCTGCATCATTCTAAATAATGTTAAGAAGGGTGTAAACGTAAATTTATTTTTAAATTTTGAGAAAAAAAACAACAACCTAATTTCTTAAAAATTCCAAGAAAAATAATTTCATTAGAAATACAAATCCTCTAAAAAAAATGATTTATCCAAAATTAAAATTGTCATTTAATAATAAAGCACTAAAAAATATCATATATAGGCTAAAAATCACAATCAAACACTTATATAGCTTATAAATTCTTACAGTTATACTTGAATAAAAAAAAATCGATGTATATACTTATATTAAAACACGGCAATCATCTATGAGATTTTTTTATATGTATTATAATTGTAATTTAAATGATATATTAATTAAATTAATGCAAAATATACACGAATTAGGCACTATAACTTAGAAACAAAAGTTATTGGTGTAAGAATATGTCTGTATATTTATTTTTGTTATTTGGTAACACTTGTGAGCGATAGAGAGTAAAATGTACACGAATATGCATGCTGAGTTGCGAGCGCGCGCGCTCCAAAGCCGCGAAGCGGCAGTTGCCGCGCAACGATTTTCGCTCCAAAATCGTCAATTATGAAATGCACACTTTAAAAATGACTTTAAAATGATTCTGAAATAATTGTCTACAAAATGTATATTCTTGCGTTTAATATTAAAATGGCTCATTTTTTTTAAATGCATTTGAACAATTAACTTGCGTTTCGGTGACCTTTGCAGATGTTCAAGGTCAAAGTGTTCACCACATCATTTGTTTTCAATTACATGTCTAACAACTTGGCACAATTATTTTGTCTCTATCTTGAATATTTTATTTGCTGCAATGCCTGAAAGTTGGGTATTATGTGCCGAATGCCATTTTTTAAATTTGAATTTTTGGCGCCAAAAACCCGAATTTGAAAATTTTAACTAGTGCACAAATAATGTCTTACATAAGTACACAACATATATCAGAATGAGATAAATCCAAAATTTCATGTCCCGTACCTTACTGAGTTGAAAAGATCCTTGCGTTTTACAGTTCTATTTAAAAAAAAAGGCATTGAAACGCATAGACATCATGAAAAAATTAGCATTAACATCACACAAAACTTCATAAGACTTACATAAATAACATTATTTGGTCTTAAAATTTAACTGTAGCCCGATAATGATTTAAACGTACATGTTGTTTTATGTTTTCCATGTCCTAAAATTAAAAAAAAAAAGGAGAACTGAAAGATGATACTAACTTTGCTTGAATACAAGAACTATGCAAAACAAAGAAAAACACCATAATTTTGTTATAACAGCCTTTTCTTTTTTGTTACCCAGGTAACATTACTTGGTGCAGATGGAAACCTATTAGGTAATTTATATTTTTATTATTTGTTATTTTGTATTTAGATAAGGCTTATAAAATCCAAAACAACAGGTGCAGTAGCTAGCCAGGTAAAACTAAGCTAAATCTTATGTAAACATATTGCTACAGGTGAAGTTACTTGCCAGAAAATATAAAACTTAATCTCTATAAAAATGTTAACAGCAGAAAAAGTTGTCAGCCAGGTAGAACATAGGCAAAAGATTTTTAAAATATTTACTTTCACTAGTTTAAAAATGAATAGTTTAGCAACACTAGAAAGTGATTTTATAAAAAAAACAGTAACTATTATTTTTATTCTTATCCATATTATATTATATTTCAGTACCTCCTAGTGATGGAGATATCAAAGATGCTTGTGGAAAAAAATATTTCTTCAGCACTGCCACGGTAAATTTTTTTGTACAATTTTTCTAGTCTTAAAGATGTTTAAGGTACTACTTTTTGAAATGAGTACTTATTACATAAAACCCAAGTTTATAATTATCTTTCGTCCTTATTAATTGATGTAAATATTAATGAACTGTTTGCTAATATACTTACAAAAATTTTAATTTAACAAGAATATTACGATATTGGATCTCATTTTAATAATGATAGTAGAGTTGATTATATTGATGTTTTAATGTACATCTCCCAAAGGGAAGGGAAGGGAAGGGAAGAGAAGGGAAGGGAAGGAAAGGAAAGGAAAGGGAAGGGAAGGGAAGGGAAGGGAAGGGAAGGGAAGGGAAGGGAAGGGAAGGGAAGGGAAGGGAAGGGAAGGGAAGGGAAGGGAAGGGAAGGGAAGGGAAGGGAAGGGAAGGGAAGGGAAGGGAAGGGAAGGGAAGGGAAGGGAAGGGAAGGGAAGGGAAAGAGATATTCTACATCTTAAGACCATGTTTTATATTGGTGAAAGTGAAGCAGAGTAAAACAATATGACAAGCAATAACAAGAATTTTAAATGTTTCAGTTAACTTATTGTCAAGCAAGACGGGCGTGTTGTCGCATGAATATGCAACTTGTCGCCTTTGAGACGTGGGCTGAACTGAACTGCATCTATGACTTTAATACAGGTATATAACCTAACTTCAGGTGTAATATATCTAAGGCAGTATGCTGATGATAGCACTATCTCTAGAGCTATTAGATCTCAAGCAGATATTGATGCTTTACAGTCTGACCTTGACGCTGTATTTTTGTGGTGCAAACTTAATTTAATGTTCTTAAATGCAGACAAAAGCATCTATATCAGAGTTACTCGGTCCCATACTCCATTTGATACTAATTATAAAATTGACTCAGTTAATATACCGTCACATAATGAACTTAAGCTGCTTGGTATTACCATATGTAACAATCTCAAATGGAGTGTGCATACTGAGGTTGTTCGTAAAAAAGTTGCCAAAGTACTGGGAATGCTAGGCAGATGTTTCCGTAATAGTAAGTTTTCTGTCAAGCGTATGCTTTATATTGCGCTTGCTCGTTCAATAGTTACATACGGAGCTCCTGCTTGGCATCCCACTACAGCTTGTAATATGTCTAACCTTGAGCGTATTCAGGGGCGCGCCACATGTTTTATCCTGGGCGTCTCCAGGTTCTTCCGTGGTCGTGATAACTTTGCTAATAGATTAATTTCTTGTAATCTACCTAGCCTTAGCAAGCTCTGGGAAAACATTGACTTAAAATTTCTAAATTGCTGTTTCTCAGGGCGTTATGATTTCAATGTATTTGGTGCGTCTTTGATCTCTGTCAAAGAAAGACGCTCTGGTTTACGTGGCAGTGCTAATGTACTTATCAGTCCTAGGGGTGATTCTTCATTTCTATCGTCCTATTTTCCTAGAGTAGTTAAGTTATTTAACTCTCTACCATTAAATGAAAAGATGCTACTGCCTGCACATGCCATCCCTCTTGCCACATAAACCAGTATTTTATTATGTATGTATATATAAGTTTTATGTTTTGACGAAGCAGTGTACTTCTGATTATTTGGTGTGAGATCACTTTGTGTATAGGCATTTGCCTTTTTCTCACCCCAGTTGGGTAAATTGTTATTAATATTATTTATTATTATTTTTTTTTCTCACTATGTATCATGCTATACCCAATAAAGAATTATTATTATTATTATTATTATTACCTGTAGTATAAATATAATAATAAATTTACTTAAATTATTCCAATTGAAAAGAGAATATGGGTAAACAAAATCTAATTTTCTATGCTTCCAAGAGAAGTATAAGAATCAACTATAGTTTTAAAAATTGATATTACGTAATACTATAAAATAACGTTAAAAGTTGAAGTATTGTTAAATATTGTGAATTAATAGAATTTAAAAATATTAAAACTGTAGCTACGTCAATAGTGTTAGAACCGATTGTAAGCAAATTTAGATTTGCAACAACTACGTTTTAAGTTTACTAGTTATGAATTTAACGCGTGTGACGAGATTTGCAATTTTATATATTGATTGTGAACGTGAGATGACGTCAAATACGTTTATTTGACAATATTTTAAGACCTTCACAAGAAAAACTGGGAAGAATTTTTCAAAGCTTAATTGTTAAATTATTACAGTTTTTAGGTACAACTCCACTTAATCCTGATGCTTTAAATTTGTTTAGCTAACACCAAGTACGAAGGTACGTTCTTCACCGCAGCTCAGGCTTCTTCTCCTATAACTACAGTTACTTGGTGCCCCTCTAACAACGTAGTGAACTCTTCCATGTGGATGCCAGGCTCACCCATGTTAATGCCAGGATTAGAGATAGTCGGGGCTTTATATCTTCATTGGAATCCAGGACCTAGAAACAATTTGCAAAACTTTCCACCTATGCAGCCATCCAGATATGTTTGTGAGGTATGACTATCTGTCTGTCTGTCTGTCTGTCTGTCTGTCTGTCTGTCTGTCTGTCTGTCTGTCTGTCTGTCTGTCTGTCTGTCTGTCTGTCTGTCTGTCTGTCTGTCTGTCTGTCTGTCTGTCTGTCTGTCTGTCTGTCTGTCTGTCTGTCTGTCTGTCTGTCTGTCCGTCCGTCCGTCCGTCCGTCCGTCCGTCCGTCCGTCCGTCCGTCCGTCCGTCTGTCTGTCTGTCTGTCTGTCTGTCTGTCTGTCTGTCTGTCTGTCTGTCTGTACAAATAATGATATAAATAAAGCTATAACTACATAATTTATAAATTCCTTCAATGTAATAAACAAATTTGGCATATTGCATATTTGATCTTACGCACTTGAATTGTTAGTCAACAAAGGTTTTTTTAATTGTGATCGTCGTTTTATTTAACTTTTCAAAAACGCGATTTTAAAATTTTATATATTAACGTACTGAAAACAACCACCACCAAGTGACTTAGAACCTACATCAAAGCTACAACTTACTTTCACGCTAGCTTGGCGCAGGCATAAGTTACCCTTTTTTTGCTTTCGCAAAGCATATTTTACTTATATTAAATGTTTCATTGGCTTTAGATATGAAGTAAAATGATTTATGCAATGATAAATTAAACTCCAGCTTGCGCCAAGTTAGCGTGGAAGCAAGTTTTAGCTGTTATATAGGTCCTTAGTCGATAAAAGGTGATTGCTCTCAATGCACTTATAGTTTAAATTTTAGGATTGCAAAGTCTAGTGGTTTAATTTGAGACGATCAGAATGAAAAAATCTATGATTGACCAACTCTTTGAAAAGGCAGAAAATTTGCAACATACCGTCCAGTCACTTCAATATTGTGACACAAATCCTAATTCCCAAATTCTATTTATCTGTATAAACAATATATAAACATACAAACACTTCACATTGCAGGGCAGTACAACAACAACAACCACTACGACCACGTGTATGACCCCAACCTGCGTAGATGACAATTGTAAAGCAGACGTGAGTATTTAACATTTATTCAGCTTTGCTTCACTTTTTGAATTTGAGACGAATTTGTAGCGAAATTGTATTTAAAATCAATTTTGTTTAAAAAAAAATTACAAGGGTTTTTACAGTTCTATTTAAAAAAAAAAGGCATTGAAACGCATAGACATCATGAAAAAATTAGCATTAACATCACACAAAACTTCATAAGACTTACATAAATAACATTATTTGGTCTAAAAATTTAACTGTAGCCCTATAATGATTTAAACGTACATGTTGTTTTATGTTTTCTATGTCCTAAAATTTAAAAACAAGGAGAACTGAATTATGATACTAACTTTGCTTGAATACAAGAACTCTGTAAAAAAAAAAAGAAAAACACTAAAATTTTGTTTTAACAGTCTTTCCTTTTTTGTTACCCAGGTAACTTTACTCGGTGCAGATGGAAACCTATTAGGTAATTTATATTTTTATTATTTGTTATTTTGTATTTAGATAAGGCCTCTAAAATCCAAAACAACAGGTGCAGTAGCTAGCCAGGTAAAACAAAGCTAAATCTTATTAAAAATTATTGCTACAGGTGAAGTTACTTGCCAGAAAATATAAAACTTAGTCTCCATAAAAATGATAACTGCAGGTAAAGTGGTTAGCCAGGTAGAACATAGGCAAAAGATTTTTAAAATATTTACTTTCACTAACTTAAAAATGAATAGTTTAGCAATACTAGAAAGTGATTTTATAATAAAAAAACAGTAACTATTATTTTCATTCTTATCCATATTATATTATATTTCAGTACCTCCTAGTGATGGAGATATCAAAGATGCTTGTGGAAAAAAATATTTCTTCAGCACTGCAACGGTAAATTTTTTTGTATAATTTTTCTAGTCTTAAAGATGTTTAAGGTACTACTTTTTGAAATGAGTACTTATTACATAAAACCCAAGATTTATAATTATCTTTCGTCCTTATTAATTGATGTAAATATTAATGAACTGTTTGCTAATATATTTACAAAAAATTTAATTTTAAAAGAATATTATGATATTGGATCTCATTTTAATAATGATAGTAGAGTTGATTATATTGATGTTTTAATGTACATCTCCCAAGGGAAGGGAAGGGAAGGGAAGGGAAGGGAAGGGAAGGGAAGGGAAGGGAAGGGAAGGGAAGGGAAGGGAAGGGAAGGGAAGGGAAGGGAAGGGAAGGGAAGGGAAGGGAAGGGAAGGGAAGGGAAGGGAAGGGAAGGGAAGGGAAGTTAAGGGAAGGGAAGGGAAGGGAAGGGAAGGGAAGGGAAGGGAAGGGAAGGGAAGGGAAGGGAAGGGAAGGGAAGGGAAGGGAAGGGAAGGGAAGGGAAGGGAAGGGAAGGGAAGGGAAGGGAAGGGAAGGGAAGGGAAGGGAAGGAAACGGATGGGAAGGGAAGGGAAGTTAAGGGAAGGGAAGGGAAGGGAAGGGAAGGGAAGGGAAGGGAAGGGAAGGGAAGGGAAGGGAAGGGAAGGGAAGGGAAGGGAAGGGAAGGGAAGGGAAGGGAAGGGAAGGGAAGGGAAGGGAAGGGAAGGGAAGGGAAGGGAAGGGAAGGGAAGGGAAGGGAAGGGAAGGGAAGGGAAGGGAAGGGAAGGGAAGGGAAGGGAAGGGAAGGGAAGGGAAGGGAAGGGAAGGGAAGGGAAGGGAAGGGAAGGGAAGGGAAGGGAAGGGAAGGGAAGGGAAGGGAAGGGAAGGGAAGGGAAGGGAAGGGAAGGGAAGGGAAGGGAAGGGAAGGGAAGGGAAGGGAAGGGATATTTAATTAGAATTTTTTTTATTAAAATAATGCTTTCAATTGAGTTGGTTAAAGTTAAGCACAGTAAAACAATAAGAAAAGCTATAATAACAAGATTTGATTTTTTTAGTTAAATTATTGTCAAGCCAGACAAGCATGCTGTCGCATGAATATGACACTTGTCGCCTTTGAGACGTGGAGTGAACTGAACTGCATCTCTGACTTTAATAAAGGTAATCTATCATCAGGTGTAATGTATCTAACTATATTATATCTATTAAATTTTATTTAACAAAAGTCCCTTAATTCCATTGGAAAGAAAATCTTTTAACAAAATTAAACTTTTTGTGGTTCAAAAGGGAATACAAGGATTACCTACTTTTTCAGAAAACGATATAACGAAAAACTCAAAAAATGTACTTTGAAAACCTTTTGAAAATAGTTAGAAACGAATGGGAATAAATGTAGATTTGCAAAGTCTAATGTTTACTTCATCGTGAATCTTTCTCCTATGATCTCATTTACGATTTTATGTTTAGATTGTGAACGTCTAGTGTCATCAAGTTGTTAGTTTGACAATATTTCAACATCATTTTCAAACTGTGAACAGTTTTTTCAAAGCCTATTTGTAAATTCTACAATGTTTAGATTTAACTAAATTTAATTCTGTTGCTATAAATTTTTTCAGCTAACACAAAGATCGATGATTTTTTCTACACCGCAGCTATCGCTCCTTCGCCGCAAGGCACATTTACTTGGTGCCCCTCTAACAACGAAGTGGACTCTACCATGTGGCAGCCAAACCGACTCTTAAATAATCAAGGAGCGGAAGTAGTTGCAGCTTTTTTGCTACAAGCGATGGGCATGGGACCTAAAAACACTTTGGACGACTTAGCACCTATAGTTGAAATGAGATATATTTGTGAGGTAACTGTGTGTTTGTCTGTCTGTCTGTTTATATACCTATCAATGTATATAGTGTACGTGCAGTGTACCTGTGTTCAGTTGACCAAACACCTCCATCTTTATACTCTTTATTTTAAATTTTCTGTGTTCTTCAACTTGTTATATATCGATGGCTCCGCGGAAAAATGAACTCTCTATAGTCTCCACGCCCCTTAAATTTGGAACATCTGCGCTCTCCGCCTCTCCCAACTTTGAAGAATCTCTTACAAGCGCTCCATTACAGGTGCTTCAATTTTGGGAGAGGCGGAGAGCGCAGATGTTCCAAATTAAAGGCGCGCCGAGACTATAGATAGTTCGATTTTCCGCGGAGCCATCGATATGTTAGTTTTATTTCTGTTGAAGCCCTTATGCAATTTTTAAAACATCCTTTAGAATACTAGGTTAATATTTAACATACCTTATTTTGGCCGGTTGAAATAAAATTATATGATGTCACGATGTACTGCTGGGGTTGCGAAGTGGTGGGAAGTGTTTTGAATTCATCATATGACCGAATAACAGGACTGTGATTGGCTGATGAGAAGAGGTTGGGGAGAAATCCAGTAAAAAATTTGGTACTCTCCTAAACTTTTTATTTCCGAGTTTGCGCGCAAAGTGTTTTATAGTTTAGGAAAGTACTAAACTTTTACCCGAAGTTCTTCCTGCCTCATCTAATCGGCCAATCACAGTCAAGCTCTTTGGTCACGTGATAAATCCAAAACACTCTCCACCACTTTGCAACCCCATCTGTACAGTGTGACGTCAGATAAGTTTTATTTCAACCGTCAAAAGGAAAATCAATAAAAATAAATAGAAAGTTTGGCCAAAGTAAGGTATGTAAATTATCCACCTACTATTTTAAAGGATGTTAAAAAATTGCAAAAGGCTTTTAAGTATTGTGAATGTCATGAATAGTGATGGGCTGATTAACAAAACAAGACTCATTCATTGGTTGATCTTATTTTTTGAACCCATAAAATTGAGTTGCATTACGAATGGAAATTTTTTATTAGAAAGTTTTATTCATTGTTTCAAGTTCATAGTACTTAACTAAGAAAAATAACAAGGATTAACCATAATATAAACGTAGTAAACAGGTAGCGACGTAATGATCATATGTTTTTACCAATGGAAAATTTCAACGCTGGCTCATAAATTCTGAGTACTTAAAAGGACAAGCTATTTGTTTGCTGGAAAGGAAGCGATAACATGTAATAAATGAGAAAGAGTGTGTGTGTGTGTGTGAGAGAGATAGAGAGAGAGAGGTGCTTGTGACACAAGCCAAGATCTAGAAACAATGAGTTTTAGTTGACCACTTACCTCAGGGGGGGCTCATTAGCAGCTGTGCGTCACTTGTTCTGGAAAATGCAATGTTAACATTATAGGCAAAACGATTCAAGTGACGTCACAACAGCCTTATGAGCTGCCCCTGCACTTACCGTACCCCCACAACACACACAAACAACTTTTTTATCTTACCCAATTATATTGTTTGTTAACAATAGCTTCTTGTATAATGATCATTGTGAGTATCCTGTTATTGATCCTCCAAAAAAACATGAATTTAAATTTTAATCATTTACGCGCTAAGAGCAGCCACCGTTTAGAGACTTAGAACCTACCCAGATCAAAAATTCCTGCGGAAGATCTTGCAAGATCACGTAAGATTTGGATACTTGCAAGATCCTTCTAAAGACCTTGCACGGGGTCCTGCAGGATCTTGCAAGACACAATTTAAAGATTTCTTGCAGGATCATGCATAATCTTGCACGGGTTCATGCAAGATCTTGCAAAACAAATTTTATTATATTGCGCAGGAACGTCTTGCACAAAATTCTGCCAATCTTGCACAAGATCTTGCAAGACATTTCAAAAACTTTGTGCAAGACATCTTGCACACGATCCTGTATGATCTTACTCGGGGTCTTCCAAGATCCTGCAAGACAATTTTTATTTGTCTTGTGCAAGATTATTTTGCAAATCCTGTCCAAGATGTTAATATTTCTTGAGTATCCTGAGATTTTATTTTAAGGATCTTGAGGTTTCCTGGGCAGGATAAAACGCACTTCTAATTTTTAAACCCCAAAAAATTAGATGTTTTTAAATTTTTAAACACTTATTATAGTTGTTGGTAGGGTAATTATTTTTTAATATAAGTACTAATTCATGATGAAATGATAATTGCATAAAAAAACGTAATATTTTACAGCTATTTTTATTTAATAATTATTTTATTATGTTATTAATTTATCTACGGTGAAATTTTTGGGGTAGAAATGGACAAATTATGTTTAAAAATCATGTTATAACATGTCAATAGCAAATCAAAGTATAAATAAAACAGTCAACAATCCATTATATAAGATAACGAGATGGCAAAATGGTCCAGAGAACTATAAGGCGATCACCCAAGTTAAGCAACGTCAAGCATGGCCAGTACAAAGATGGGTGTACAAAGTTAAAAATTCCAATACAATATAAATTAAAATTTGTATATTATTAAAAAAAAATCAATAATGATTTTCAACATATATCTAAAGATTAAGGTCATCACCCGGAGTTATTTAGCACTTTAAAATACAATAAAATTAAAATAATAAATGCCATACAGGATCCTGAGAAATATCATTTGCATGAAATTTGAAAAAAATTGTGGACAAATTCTTGCAGGACTACTTTTTAAATCTTACACAAGATCTTACAAGATCCTGAACAAGATCTTGCACAGGATTTTTTAATTGGTCTACGTCAAAGCTACATCTTGCTCTCACGCTACCTTAGCCTGAGCAGAAGTTACCCTTTTTTGTTCTAGCAACTTGACAACATATTTCATCAATATAAAATGTTTAAATGGATTCAGATATAAAGTAAAATAATTTATGCAAAGATAAGAGTAACTAAAGCTTACGCTTACCTAGCGTGAGAGCAAGTTGTAGCTGTTAGAGAGGTTTAAAGTCACTAAATGGAGGTTGCTTTGAGCGCGATCATAGTTAAAATTTTAAGATCGTATTTTTGAGAGATTTAGAAACACGCTGATAAAATATATTAGAAAATCCATTAATGACAAACCCTTTAGTAAGGCGGAAAAATTGAACATACCGTCCAGCCACTTCGTTTTTGCGACATAAACCTTTATTCCCAAATTTGATCTATCTGTATAACCAGCATATAAATCTACAAATAATTTACGTTGCAGGGAATTACAACAACTACTACCACCACATGTTCGACCCCAACCTGCGTCGATAATAATTGTAAACCAGACGTAAGTATTTCTAGTCTATTACTATATTTTTCTTTCAGCTCAAAAGTGTAGAAAACTTAAGGGGGTAGGTGACCGACTGATATCTCGCAAACTAGGATGGTTGCGAATAATAATAATAACACAAAGTAAAGAAGAAATGTTACTTAAAAATTTAGCTATGTCAAACATGTGAAAACACAATCAAATATTTAAGTTATTACACTTTAAAGATAACATGTAAATGTGGAAATTTAAATTTGAGCGGGAAATTTTAGTCAAATTAGAAACTTTTTTACAATTAAAAATATAATTAAAAAAAATTTTGGTATAAAAAAAATATATTTTAAATTAAATTGATTTTATTTAAAAATTATAGTGTTTGTTTCATTAGAATTTAATCATGTACAAAAAATTATTGGGAAAATATAGTTCTTCTTTTAGCGATTTCCGGTCCAAGTCGGTCCCCCACCGCCTTAAGTAAAGAATAAAATACTTATGTTTTAGGCAGACCGCGATACTTAATAATTTGTTTTTGTAAAAAAAAATTAAAAGAGCTGTATATCGATCTTCTCGCGTCAAGATGAAGCTACTACACTTTACAAATTTCCGAAGAATGGACGATCTACACTTTACAAATTTGCGGCTACCTGGAGCTTCACCTACCTGTTTTATATAGCAGAAGCTTCAGGTAGCCGTGTATTTGTAAAGTGTAGATCGTTCATTCTTCGGAAATTTGTAAAGTGTAGTAGCTTCATCTTGACGTGAAAAGATCGATATGCCAAAATAATTTAATTTTTTATGAAAAAAAAAGTACTTATCAAAAACAAGGTGGAAAAATTCCTAACCGCACTGACCAGACGTAACTCTATTACCAATCCAATCATCCAACTACAGTCTATAACGCTTATGATTACTATAAATGCGGAAAAATAAGTGCCGGATAAAGAATCCAATTGAGTGTAAAAGATGTCGGCTCAGGCCTTGCTTTCTGCTGGCATCAATATTTCTCCCACTTTTAACATCACATGGTTTCCTTTTACGGCTTTTCCTTTTTAGTTTTTTAGAGAAAAAATTCGCACTTCATGACTTGCTGCTGTCGCCCACTTAACAGTCATGTGGTTTTCTTTTCCGGTACTTTTATTCTATATTTAGAGTAAACAATGCAATAAAAAAAAATAAAATTCAATTTTAACAAGAAAAAATTAAAATTATTATTGAACCCTTTGGACATTTAAAAATATTATTATTACTCTTTTTTAAACCAAAAATATTTATTTAATTTCATTCTATTTTATTTAAAAATAATAGTTTTTTTTTCTAGAAATAAAAATGTAGAATGAATTATTGTGAAAATAAATTCCTATTTTGACTATTTCTGAATCTATAGTAGGTCACTAAATGCTTTATATTTTAAACCATTTTAAGTAAATACGCCCAGGAAAAAATATAAAAATGTACAACTGCCCATTTTTATGAACACTCGATCGTTTGAGCTTCGAAACTAGATATATACTAGAGCGGTAAATTTTATACCTTATTCGAGCACACAGCCACAATAAATTCTTCGATTAATAGTATATTTTTAAAAACATTGAACATGCAACGGTTTTAAGCTTTAAGGTAGAAACGAGCCAGCTTGAGTTTAACCCGTAAATACTGTAAGACTTCAAAAAAAAGAGTTATTAAACTAAAAACAAGATTGAATATATTTTTAAAGAACGCAGAAAAAGAAATGTTTGCAACTTTTGCAAAAACAAAAAAAAATAAAGTTTTTTAATCTCTAGCACGTAAAATAATTCGTAATTATTGGTATTAATGAATATTTAAATTTAATTTATGACTTTTGTCTTTATAAAACCATATTATATCAGGAAATCTGACTATCGTTTCCTTAAGACTTGACAGTTAGTTTTTAAATTTTAATTCAACTATCAATCTTTCCAAAATGTAGTTTGATTTTTAGTTATATAAAGCTCAATTTCAAGCTGGTTTTGCGGGTATTAAGAGACAAACAGGTCAAAACTAAATCAGCTGAAAGTAAAAAACCTTTTTTTAACCACTAATCCAGCGTTGCTTTGCTTTTTGAATTTGAACTTGATGTGAAGCAATACGTGCTTTTAAAAACAATTTGGTTATAAAAATTGTGAAGGTTCTAACAATTCAATTAACAAAAACATTTGAATTGGAAAAAAAGAGAACAACTTAACGATACTGTAAATCGTTAAAAGAAACATTAAAAAAAATTAACAGTCCTTTCTTTTTTCTTACCCAGATGAATTTATTCAGTCCAGATGGAAACCTGTTAGGTAATTTTTATTTTTATTAATTTGGTATTAAACGTTTGGAAAAAGGCTTATAAAATCAAACACAGGTGTAGTAGCTAGCCACGTAGTTCTGTACAATGCCAAATCTTATGTAAAATTATTAAATGCAAGTAAAGTAGTTACCCAGGTAGAAAAATGGTTAAACTTATATAAAAATGATAACTACAGGAGGAATTGCTTAACAGGTAGTACAAAGCTAAATCTAATAGTTAAATAATAACTACAGGTGAAGTAGCTAGTTAGGTAGTACAAAGGTAAATCTTATATAAAAATAATAACTACAGGTAAAGTAGTTAACCAGGTAATACATAGACTCATCATATTTTAAAACAATAATAACTATCACTAGCAATACTAGAAAGTAATAATTGAAAAAATAAAATTATTAAATAATATTTTATTTCTGATGCATATGAAATTATATTTCAGTACCTCCTAGTAATGGACATCTTCTGGATGCTTGTGGAAAAAAATATTTCTTTAGCACTAGCATGGTAATTTTTTTGTATTGCATTTTCTAGTCTTGTAGATGTTTAAGGATGTACTTTAGGGTACAGGTGTATTTTTTATTAGGATTTTGAATTAAGTTTAGGGGGTTGTTCTATAAATTAAATCCTCAAAATTATATCTCAAAACTTTTCGTTACAACAGAGCGTCAAAGTTACGCAAAATGCCCCGCCCCATATATATGCTAATAAATCTATGTTTTAATCCCGATTTTGACTAAATTTGAATTTTCTTTTAGCGGTTTAAAAAATACAAGCTTGTTGTTCGTGTTGACTTTTAATAAAAATGATTTTTCAGATTTTTCTAGAACGAATTGGCTGAGGAAAAAGTTATCAAAAATTGATCCATATTAATTAAAATATGTGATAAAGTTAATCTTTTTTTTCTCAGTGAATATCTCGTTAAAGTTGTTTATAAGGTCAATTCTTTAAAATTTGATCTAAAGAAAACGCTAGTTGTTTCTGTTTTTAGAAAGCGTTACCCAATGACTTTTAACGCTAATTTACAGAACATTTGATTTGAACCAAAATATTTAGGAGTATAGAGAAGGGTGTCTTGATTTATTATGCAGGTAATGATAAATAGTAAATTTTACCACAACATCGCTACAAAAAAGTGGTACCCCACCCCAACGTAACATCTTTGATGTTTAAATAATGTCAATTAAAACATAATTAAAACATTATTAAAAATAGTGACACAAGATAAGAAAAATAAAAAATGAAACAAATCCATTACTACAAGTAATTTGAAATAAAATACTATCAATTTAGTAACACCATATGAAAAATCTTTTGATATATGAATTGTGGGTTGGGGACGGTTAGCGAAGGGACGGGACGGGAAGGGAAGGGAAGGGAAGGGAAGGGAAGGGAAGGGAAGGGAAGGGAAGGGAAGGGAAGGGAAGGGAAGGGAAGGGAAGGGAAGGGAAGGGAAGGGAAGGGAAGGGAAGGGAAGGGAAGGGAAGGGAAGGGAAGGGAAGGGAAGGGAAGGGAAGGGAAGGGAAGGGAAGGGAAGGGAAGGGAAGGGAAGGGAAGGGAAGGGAAGGGAAGGGAAGGGAAGGGAAGGGAAGGGAAGGGAAGGGAAGGGAAGGGAAGGGAAGGGAAGGGAAGGGAAGGGAAGGGAAGGGAAGGGAAGGGAAGGGAAGGGAAGGGAAGGGAAGGGAAGGGAAGGGAAGGGAAGGGAAGGGAAGGGAAGGGAAGGGAAGGGAAGGGAAGGGAAGGGAAGGGAAGGGAAGGGAAGGGAAGGGAAGGGAAGGGAAGGGAAGGGAAGGGAAGGGAAGGGAAGGGAAGGGAAGGGAAGGGAAGGGAAGGGAAGGGAAGGGAAGGGAAGGGAAGGGATATTTAGGTAGAAAGTTATTTTATTTAAAAAAAAAGTCGAAGTAAGTTGGTAAAAGTGCAGCACAGTACAGTAAAACAATATGACAAGCCATAATAATAAGATTTGAAAATATTTCAGTTAAATTATTGTCAAGCCAGGCAAGCATGCTGTAACATAAATATGCAACTTGTCGCCTTTGAGACGTGGACTGAACTGAACTGCATCTTTGACTTTAATATAGGTAAGCCATCCTCAGATATAATATATCTATCTGAAAAATATTTATAATAAATAATATATTTACCAAAAGAACTTTAACTTAATGCAGAGATAGACATTTACACAAAATTAAATTTACTATTTTTCAAAAGGGTAAACAAGGATCAACTTCTTTTTTAGAAAAGTATATAACGAAAATCTTATTAAAAAATATAATTTGGAACCCTTATAAAATTTATAATATTTAAAATTTTATTTTACCCTGTATAATTTGAAAATCTTATAAAAAATTTAGAAATCATTTAAGTGTTTTATAATAAATAGTTATCAGTTACCACATCACTTACTGTAATATTGTAACTTTACGTTATATTAATATAGTTACTTAATAATTTAACATCTTGGGACGTTATTATTTATCTTATCTTTAGATTGTCAACGTTTGTTGTTGTTAGAATATTGTTGACAATATTTCTTAAAACAAAATGAAACTGATTTTCAAAGCCTTTTGTTTTTAACAATGTTCAGATTTAACTAAAATTTAACCTGTTGCTTCAAATTTGTTCAGCTATCACGAAATTCGATGACATTTTCTACACCTCAGCTCGCGCTTCTTTTCCGCAAGGCATATTTACTTGGTGCCCCTCTAACAACGAAGTTAACTCTACCATGTGGATGCCAGACAGACTCATGAATAACCAAGGAATGGAAGTAGTCGGCAATGTTTTGCTACACTTAAATTCAGATAATAGAAACTCTTTTGATGACTTACAACCTACTGTCAAACTTAGATATATTTGTGAGGTATAACTGAGTTTTTTTGTCTGTCTGTTTATATACCTGTCAATTTACATAGTGTGAGTCTGTTCAGATGACCAAACACTTTCATCTTTATACTCCTTATTTCAAATTTTCTGTGTTCTTCAACTTGCTATAAATGATACTTTTTTCTGCAAAGTATAGTGAAATTTATTAAAAATTAAAGGGCTTACTAACGAAATAAGACATATTTATTGATTCATCTTGTTTCTTGAACTGATCAAATTTAGTCGCATTGAGAATGAAACTATTTCTTGTAATTGTTTCGTTAATTATTTTCAAGTTTGAAGTTCGAAACTAAGAAATAACAATGATCAACCATAATATTAAACTAGTTAACAGGTAACTACGTCATGGCAGAGGTTATCACACATGAAAATTTTAAAGCTAGTTCAAGAGTATTGTGTTATTAATAGGACAAGCCATATATTTACTGGACAAGATTTCTATGTAACGAGCTAAAACAAAGAAACAATGAGAATATGTTAACCCTCAACTTTACAACACACACATATCGCCTTTTCATCTTAAGACATGATAAAAAATTTTAAACGTCCTTTATAATACTAGGTTAATAATTTACATACCTTACTATGGCAGAATTAGACATGAAGCCGTTTATTTTGTATTTATTTTCCATTTGACGGTTGAAGTAAAAATTATCTGACGTCACACTGTACTGATGGGGCTGCAAAGTGGTGGGGTGTTTTGAATTTATCACATGACCAAAGAAATTGGCTGCTGCTCCACTGTAATTGGCAGATGAGATGGTAAGGAGGGAACGCTGGGAAAAAGTTCGGTACTTCCCTAAACTATAAAACACTTTGCACGGAAACTTGGTAGTAAAAAGTTTAAGAAAGAACCAAAATTTTTCATGAGTTTCTTCCCTGCCTCATCTCATCAGCCAATCACAGTCAAGTTCTTTGGACACGTGATAAATTCAAAACATTCCCTATTACTTCACAGCCCTATCAGTACAGTGTGACGTCAGATAAGTTTTATTTCAAACGTCAAATGGAAAATAAATGAAATTAAATACAAAATCAACGCGTTCATGTCTAATTCGGCCATAATAAGGTATGTAAATTGTTAACCTAGTATTCTAAAGAATGTTTAACATTATGATCATCGTTTTATTAAACCTCCCAAAAACACATTCTCAAAATTTAAATTGTTACAGATCTAAGAGCAACCACCGTTTAGCGACTAAAAACTTACGTCGCAGCTAAAACTTGCTCTCACGCTAGCTTGGCGTGAGCAGAAATTACCTTTTTTCTCGCTATTTGACATCTTATTTGAAGTATAAAAGGATACCCCCCCACCACTGTCGTCATCTCTACTACACCATCCCCACCACCTTTATTTTGTCGAATCAATTCCATGTCGAATCAATTCCGTTTCGAATCAAGTACTGTTTCCCAAAATGTTTTATTGGCTTTAGAAAATGTAGTAGAATATTTTATACAAAGATAAGATTAACTTAAGCTAACTTAAGAGCATGTTTTAGGTGCGACGTTGGTTCTAAGTCGCTAAAAAGCAGTTGCTCTCAGCACGTTAATATTATAAAATTAAAATAAAAATTTCGGGAGAGTTATTAAAATATGAATCACTATTGGCAGAGCTATTATTGTTGATTTACACTTTGAAAAGGTGAAAAGATGCATTCTAGCATCTAGCAACTTTTTTTATGGGGAAATGAGGAAGTCTACACGAAGTTAACCCCTAGGTTTGAATACGTCATTTGAAAGAGAAAAGGTAGTAGATAAACTTGGCATAGGCAATTACCTGCAAAATTGACGTTTTATTTAATAAAAGAAGAAATAAAAAGTTTCAATTCCCAACCCTTTGCCGACTATGACGTCATTTGTTTACATCCGATTTTCAATTGTCTTCTGGATTTCATGCAACTGCTACAAATTCAAAAAAATTAACGGCCAACGGCCGCCTTTCAACAATGGGATCGTTTGAAATCCAGAAGACAATTGAAAATCGGATGTTAACAAATGACGTCATAGTCGGCAAAGGTTTGGGAATTGAATTTTTTTATATCTTCTTTTATTAAATAAAATGTCAATTTTCCAGGTAATTGCCTATGCCAAGTTTATCTACTAGTTTTTCTCTTTCAAATGACGTATTCAAACATAGGGGTTAACGTCATGTAGACTTCCTCATTGGACCTATCTAATCTATCTATCTAACAGTATAAAAAGTTAAACATATAAACAATTTAAATTGCAGGGCAGTACAACAACCACTACAACATGTATGACCCCAACCTGTGTCGATGATAATTGTATGGCAGATGTGAGTATTAAACATTTCTAATCTCTTAAAATATTTTTATTTAAGTTCATAGGCGTAGAAAACTTTAGCAGAATAGCAACATCCCCATACCATATTTCAGGCACATCGCAATATTTAACAGTTTTGACTTGGCAACGTTGCTTTTTGAAGCACCAATTGTAGATCAAAAGTGGGGGATTTTAGGAATGAATCCAAGATCGTACTTTAGTTATTCTGTCTGCAATGTTGCCAAGTTTAACGTAATGAATGTTTCGATCATGGATTAAACAGAGGATAGGAAGCTGTTGTTGAAAAAACGATCCCTTAATGTTTGTAGTTCAAATTTTCAACACAAAAATAAATGAATGTAATGGTGGCACCACCGTCTCGGTCAAATGGTGTTGGCTGAGATGGTGGCGCCAAATATAACATTTGCTTATTTTCTATTGTTGTGGCGGAAATTTGAACTACAAACAATAATGGAACGCTTTTTAGAACAATGCAAGAAAAAAAAATTGTTACGACGAAATATTGAACTATATCATTAAGGGAACAAAAGCTCCACAGCGTGCATAAAACATTTAAATTTAAAAAATTAGAACTGATTAACAATACTAACTTTGCTTGACTATACAAGAACTCTGTAAAACGAAGAAAAGCACTAAAATGTTGTCTTAATGGCCTTTGATTTTTTGTTTCCTAGATAAATTTACTTGGTGCAGATGGAAATCCAGTAGGTAATTATTATTTTTAATTATTTGGTAATAAGTATTTAGATAAGGCTTATAGAATCAAAAATTACATGTAAAGTAGCTAACCAGGGGGCTGATTCTGTAACTTCATAACGAACGAAATTATTCGATATCTTATGTAAATTTGTTTGTTGCAACAAAGCGAAAAAGTTACAGAATCAGCCCCCAGGTAGTACAAAAAGGCGAATTATAAATAAAAATAATAAATGCAGGTGAAGCAAGCCAGGTAGTACTATGCTATTTCTTACATAACATAATAACTACTATAACTTCTTTTTATAAGGACAATGAAGCAATGAGGAAGGTGACTTTTTTAACCCCTACTTTTTATGTTTGTTTTTTTTTTTTTGAAAAGAGCGTTGCAAATTTTTAAGGCTCTATTTTTTCTTAGAACGATTGGAGCATGCGAAGTATTTTTAATTAATTTTTGAAAATCAACCTAAAAAGCCTGTGACGTCATGAATCGGGCATTTATTTCGGAAAGAATTTAACGTAGGAGGTTCAGTATCCATTTTTTTGAAATCCTGAGAACGAGCTTATATTTCCTCAAACTGGTTATTGAACCTCGAACGATAAGTATTTGTCGAGAAAAAAGTGAACTGATGACGTCACAAGCTTTCTAGGTCGATTTTCAAAAATTAACTAAAAATACTTCGCATGCTCCAATCGCTCTAAGAAAAAAAAATGCCTCAAAATTTTTCAAAGCTCTTTCCAAAAATATCATAAACTCAACAAACAAATTTCAATTCACCTTCTCATTCAAGAATTTAAATGTTTAAAAAGAAAATCATTTAATAATATTATCAATATATACTGCATGTATATATATATATATATATATATATATATATATATATATATATATATATATATATATATATATATATATATATATATATATATATATATATATATATATATATATATATATATATATATATATATATATATATATATATATATCGATGCCTCCGCGGCAAAAGAGAGCATTTACACATTCCAGATTCCGTCAAAACGTTTATTTACACTTTCCACTACCAAGCATTTGCAATGTTAAGCTTATGGCCGGTAGTCGGGTTACAGCGCTGCTCCGAAAGTGTAGATAGTCGTATTGTTGGAAATCTGGAAAGTGTAGATGCTCGCTTTTGACGCGAAGGCATCGATATATAAATTTAAATTATATTATATTTTAGTTCCGTACAGTTATGGAATATTCAAAGATTTGTGTGGAAAAAAATATTTCTTCAGCATTGTTAAGGTAAATTATTATCATAATTTCTAGTTTTATAGTGTTTAACGTATCATCGTCAGTGAGTAAGTTCAGTGGTTACAACTTGGCCTCTCCAATGATAGATAATAAGAAGAACTGTTGATAAACTCATATTTGAATATGATGACACAGAGCCCTTCCGTAGCCTCATGGTAGCTTGGTAACTTGCGCTCATCCTGCGAAATATGCAACCTGCTACATTTTCAATTGTACCGCTGTAATTATGACGAAAAAGATGTGGGACAAATTACATAATATTTTAGGATGGTAACAAGTATGCGTGGCTATGGAAGAGCTTTGGGTCATCATAAATGAGTTTATGAACAACTTTCCTATTATCTAACATTAAAGAACGCATATTGTAACCACTGAACTTACTTTTTAACGTTAACTAACTGCAACGTAAACTTAAAAAGTTACGTTAAATTGTTAATGTTAAAATGAAAATACAGGGTTTACATCATGGCTTTTTTAATGTTAGTTAATGAGAATAATTATTCATTAACTTATACATAATGATGACTTAAACCCCCTTCCATAGACCCGACAAAAACTGATCATTTACCGAGATATGCAACTTTTCTCGTGTCTTTTACGTCATAGATACGGCTTTACTATAAAAACATTTCTAGCGAATTGCAAATTTTGCAAAAAGAACCAAAATTTGAGACACTGTCACAAAAAAGCTTTGATTAATCATATAAAAAGAGTCAATGTACAGTTCTTCTCATTATATAACATTGAAAAGATATGTTGTTACCGCTGACGTTATTTTTTAAAGGAACAGATAAGCAGATTAAGCATTATTGCTAAAAGTAACAATACAGTTATATAACTTATAGATTAACAAAAATTGAAATTAATATAGCATTATATAAAATATTACCTTTTAAAAATAATTTTAACTTATTTATACTAAAAACTAAAAATTATAACACAAATTGAGAGAATTTATAAATAAAAATATAGCATTATTACAAGTCCTTTTAATTAAAATACCGACATTTATAGGGTAGTATATATACATATATATATATATATATATATATATATATATATATATATATATATATATATATATATATATATATATATATATATATATATATATATATATATATATTTGTAGCATATGTAAGTGAAGGAATTGTAGGGGAAAGAAAAGAAGGGAAGGGAAGGGAAGGGAAGGGAAGGGAAGGGAAGGGAAGGGAAGGGAAGGGAAGGGAAGGGAAGGGAAGGGAAGGGAAGGGAAGGGAAGGGAAGGGAAGGGAAGGGAAGGGAAGGGAAGGGAAGGGAAGGGAAGGGAAGGGAAGGGAAGGGAAGGGAAGGGAAGGGAAGGGAAGGGAAGGGAAGGGAAGGGAAGGGAAGGGAAGGGAAGGGAAGGGAAGGGAAGGGAAGGGAAGGGAAGGGAAGGGAAGGGAAGGGAAGTAATAAAGGTATAAAAGAGGTAATAAAAATTATAGCTCAGTAAAACAATATAACAAACCATAAAATTATGATCTTAAAAATATTCCAGTTAAATTATTGTCAAGCAAGACGAGCGTGTTGTCGCATGAATATGCAACTTGTCGCCTTTGAGACGTGGACTGAACTGAACTGCTTCTTTGACTTTAATATAGGTAAGCTATCATCAGGTACACTATATCTACCTGTAATATATCTAATATATTATATTTACCAAAAGTACTCCGGTTTAATGTAGAAAAAGTTGCTAACACCAAAATAATTTTCAAATACTTCGAAAGTGTAATATGGATTACCTACTGTTTTAGAAAAGGATGAAACGATAACTCAAAAAAAAATAAAAAAATAAAAACACTGAAAAACTTATTTAAAGTTTATAAATTATTTAAATGTGTATATTAAACAAATATCGTATTACTTAGTAAAGATATTGTAACTATTAAAAAAGTTTTAGAACCGAATAGAAAAAAGGTAGATTTGCAAAAACCACGTCTATTTTAATACACCACATTATGAATCAGCTTCTTGTCGCGTCATTTACGATTTTATGTTTAAATTGTCAACGTTTAATGACGTCAAAACCGTTTTTTTTTTTTTTAAATATATCAAGAACTTTATAGTTTTTTAAAGGTTATTTGTTAGATTATTACAATGTTTAAACTGAACTAGATTTAAACCTGATGCTTTAATTTGTTCAGCTAACACCAAGTATGATGACTACTTCCACACCTCAGCTAAGTTAACTTCACCTCTAGGCACATTTTCTTGGTGTCCTAGTAACAACGTAATAAACTCTTCAATGTGGATGTCAAACAGACCTGTGATTATGCCAGGAATGCCAGATGTTGCCGGGTGTTTAATGTTACAATCTCAACCTGCATTCAGAAACACTTTGCAAGACATGCCAACTATTACGGAATGGAGATATATCTGTGAGGTATAACTGTCTGTCTGTTTGTCTGTCTGTCTGTCTGTCTGTCTGTCTGTCTGTCTGTCTGTCTGTCTGTCTGTCTGTCTGTCTGTCTGTCTGTCTGTCTGTCTGTCTGTCTGTCTGTCTGTCTGTCTGTCTGTCTGTCTGTCTGTCTGTCTGTCTGTCTGTCTGTCTGTCTGTCTGTCTGTCTGTCTGTCTGTCTGTCTGTCTGTCTGTCTGTCTTCTGTCTGTCAGTCTGTCTGTGTCTGTCTGTCTGTCTGTCTGTCTGTGTCTGTCTGTCTGTCTGTCTTCTGTCTATCTGTCTGTCTGTCTGTCTGTCTGTCTGTCTGTCTGTCTGTCTGTCTGTCTGTCTGTCTGTCTGTCTGTCTGTCTGTCTGTCTGTCTGTCTGTCTGTCTGTCTGTCTGTCTGTCTGTCTGTCTGTCATCTATCTGACTGTCTGTCGTCTGTCTGTCTGTCTGTATGTCTGTATGTCTGTCTGTCTGTCTGTCTGTCTGTCTGTCTGTCTGTCTGTCTGTCTGTCTGTCTGTCTGTCTGTCTGTCTGTCTGTCTGTCTGTCTGTCTGTCTGTCTGTCTGTCTGTCTGTCTGTCTGTCTGTCTGTCTGTCTGTCTGTCTGTTTATTCTAAGATAACTAACGTATAAAGATTACAAAAAAACATATATACGAATTTATTTTCAGCTCAATTTCTTCATCAC
Organism: Ecdyonurus torrentis; assembly: GCA_949318235.1. NCBI lineage: Eukaryota > Metazoa > Arthropoda > Insecta > Ephemeroptera > Heptageniidae > Ecdyonurus > Ecdyonurus torrentis. The sequence continues at coordinate 1,830,754 of OX439133.1, forward strand.
AGCATAATTATTTATAAATAAGCTATATTGCATAATAAATATCTTAAAAAGCATGAACGATTATGTTGTACTGCATAATTGTATACTCTATATTCTCATGTAGCATAATAAATGCTGTAATGAGATAAAAACAGAATTAATTACATTTATTTAAATTTTCTTTGACCATAATAATTAAAATTGGTAATTGTTATTTTTGCAGAGTGTTGCAGCCTTTCCTCCAGTTGTATAAAATTTATAAATTAACGTGAAGTAATTTATTTATAAATAAAATATACATTCAAAATAAAATGTCTTATCAGTGCTGCATTTTTAGATAAAATTTTCGTATAAATATATACATACGTTATGTTGTTTTTTTGTAGCTTTATAAACTGTAGAAAAATCTGGTGAAATTTTTTTGTAATTTATTTTATTCTGGTAAAATTTAAGTTACGTGATTTTCTTTCTTGAGTTTTGTTTTAAGAACTGTAGCCAGTTCAATGTAATACTAGTGATGAGCCTATTTTAATTCAACTGGCTACTAAAGCTGCTAAGTGCTAACATCAATCAATGTTGATTTGTATACAAAATATCAGCTTCAGTAGCCAGTTCAATGTAATCCTGGTGACGAGTTGATTACATTGAACTGGCTACTAAAGCTGCTAGCATCAATCAATTTTAATTCATATGTAAGTTAAAAGTTTCAGTAACCAGTGCAATGTAATATTGGTGACGAACTAATTACATTGAATTGGCTACTAAAGCTTATTACGGACTTTCTACTGTACTTTTATAGCATATAAGCACCCTATAGTATGTGCCGTATTTGAATGTTGTTGCGCATTAATCTTTCTTTTTTCCCCTAGTGTTTCTATTTTCTCACGCGCAATGACGCATACAATAAGGGTATTTGAATGCTTGCCGACACGGGGTAATTCATGTTAGGATCTTAGGGGGTGGTGATACGTCACATAGATTACATGTGTAGTAAGAATATAGCCAAGGTGCGTGTGTAAAGCAATTTAAATTTTATCGCACCTGCCTGCGTAGCGCGGCATATCATACGTTGGTAACTTAAAATACTTCTACTTGGGTTTTTGCAGTATACGTGGATACAGTTATGGATATTGTGGACTATGTTTTTTATTCATAATTGACTACTTAAGTTTGTGGTGTCTTTTATGGCCAAACAGATGCCGTCTATTACATTAGGCCTGCATTGCGACAGCTACGTTTCACATTAAAAACACCCCATTTCACACATGCACGTAGTACATAATAAAAAACCTTGACTATATCAATATATATATATATATATATATATATTAGTTAGGGGGATTTAGATTTGATTTTCTGTTTGTAAGGGTGAGTTTCTAAGGCCATAGAGGTGCATTAGGATTTATAAAATTAGGAAATATACGTATATTATGTACTTCTGAACCAAATTTAACAATTTTTTATTTCTAAACATTTCACCTTCCTTTTCCTTCTAATATATTTAACATTTAATATATATGAGTGCTTAAAAAAGGCTTGCATTAAATTCAGTTGGGCTATGGGCACTTAACATTTTTATATAATAAATTTCCCACATCACTAGATGTCAGTGTTACAAATCAATATTGATTAAATCTAGTAATTTTAGTATAACGAGCAGATTTCATGTTGTTTTCTCTCTCGTCTGTAGGGCTACATAGAAAAAAATATAACAAAACTTTCAGATAAAAATGTATTTACCGCTATTTTTATTAATAATGTAAACAAATATTTAGTAAAATTACTAAGATTTGCCAATAAAGTTTGCAAGAAAAAATTATTGTCTATTATATATGTAATTATTATTACTATTTATTTGTTTAAATGTAGAGAGAAATTATGTTTAGTCATACCAAAGAACTTTGTTATTATATTAGAACCCAAATCTCATACTAGCTTAAAAAAAATATTTATTTTGATTTTAATAAAATTTGTATTGTTTAAAATATTGTATATATTGATTTATTTCTATATATAAAACAAACAAGGTAAAAGTATAAAAAATAATGTTGGGAAAAAATGAAATATTAAAAAAATATATATATTCTTTTTAATTTGAAAAAAGTGTTCTTAAAATTTTGGAGATTGTTATTTTAAATAACTATTAAAAGAGATTACAGTACGTTAATTTGAAGATTAATAAAACGTGACAATTCTTAAATTTATAAAGATAAATAATTGGAATTTAGGAAAAAAAAATGCAAAATTAGTATAGCTATACTAAATTTTCTTAAACTTTAAAACATTTGACTTGTTTTATAATATATATATATCGATGCTTACAATTCAAAGTGAACGTAATACACTTTTACAAATTCCATGTGCACCCGTATGGTTCTGCTGTTAAAATGCGTAGAAGCACCAAAAGTAGATCGTTCATTTTTAGGGAATTTTGTACCAGTGTAGTTCGTTCCCTTTGACGGGTAAACATCGATATATATATATATATATATATATATATATATATATATATATATATATATATATATTATATAATCTCAAAGACTCTATACAGACACCCTGTATATTTGAATTAATTATTTCGATGGCTCCGCAGAAAACTGTACTACATATTAGTCTCCACGCACCTCAAATTTAGAACATCTGCCCTTTCCGCCTCTCCCGACTTTGAAGCATCTCTTACCAGCGCTCCAGTACAGATGCTTCAATTTTGGGAGAGGCGGAGAGCGCAGATGTTCCAAATTTGAGGCGCGCGGAGACTATAGATAATTCAGTTTTCTGCGGAGCCATCTATTTACTAAATTTGTTGGTAATTATTGTTGTAACAGATTATATTGATTACAGCGACAAAAACAACATTCACATATTTTTTAAACTGGGGATTTTTTTTTTTTTTTTTTTTTTTTTTTTGCAAAACCATATTGTTTTACATAAAAAAAAGTGGTGAAACTTCCGTTTAAATTAACATTCCAAACTTAGTTTAACGTGATCTAATGGCAATTAGGTATTGCATGGGTGGGTGGACAAGAGGAAATATTGAATTGTCAAAAATAGTCGTGCTTACATTGTTTTAACATCATACGACAGGTAGGAACCAAATTTTATGTTCTAGTTAATACATATATATAAGAGTGATTATATTGTTTTTATAGACTTTTGGAATATGTATTTATTATTTCTCAGTAAAATACTTACTATTAGAACCTCGGTAATCATTTCATTAAATAATAAACTTTATTTAAATTGAATGATTATATGATAAAATTTTTAAATATTTATGTAAATGTGTAAATAAATATGATAAAGAATTAAGAAAAATATCAAAAATATATATTGAATGCTAAGACACCCCCCCCCCCCCCTCTCCCTGCATTTTATGTTTTTTTATTACTACAAGACTGAACGAATGAACGAGTGATCGAAAGAAAGAAAGAATGAATGAATGAATGAATGAATGAATGAATGAATGAATGAATGAATGAATGAATGAATGAATGAATGAATGAATGAATGAATGAATGAATGAATGAATGAATGAATGAATGAATGAATGAATGAATGAATGAATGAATGAAAGAACGAACGAACGAACGAACGAACGAACGAACGAACGAACGAACGAACGAACGAACGAACGAACGAACGAACGAACGAACGAACGAACGAACGAACGAACGAGCGAGCGAGCGAGCGAGCGAGCGAGCGAGCGAACGAACAAATGAATGGACTAATAACAAAATTTTTTTTATAATTTTGTCTTTGGTTTTGCTTCATGTTTATTTCAACAATTCTTCTGGTATTCGATGGTCAAGCGTCCTAAAAATTTTTAACATAGGTAGATGTTATCATGAACTTACAATTAAATTGTAAAGTTGTAATTACATTAATAGAAGGCCAAATTTACATAAATAAATATAAATGGTGAAGTTTGCTCTTGCCATTAACAGCAACAAGAACATGGAAGTAGAGGAAAAAAATAGTAATAATAAAAAGAAGTAAAAAAATTTGCAGGGTTAAATCATTTTTTAAACTTTTTGAACATTTCGCTTTTTCATATTCATTATTAATTTAACATTGTAGAAGCCTCTTGTTAGTGTGTTTGTAAGAAAACTACTGCATTGAGGTCACAAATATTTAAATGAAGATTAGTAGATATACTTTTACGTGTACATTTACCATTATTTCAATTATAATCATTTTTAAGTGACAAAACTAAATTTTAATTTCTTTTTCAGTTTTAAGAAAGTAAATGGATTCATTTGGAAGTCTACATTATTCTTTGTTGATAATATTATGCTGCGTAAGTACATTTCTCTTTTCTATGCTAATCACCAAGATATTATATGATATGTTATTATAGACAAGAAATATAAAACAAATTCATGTCCGCACTTTGTTTGTAAGTTGTGATTCATCACATCATATAAACGGTGCATGATCGATGTACATTTAAATTTAAATTTTTAATTTTTTTTTAATAAATCAAAATTAGAAATCCCCCTTTTTGTTGCATTTTTAGTACAAATTTGTACAAATGTTTTTAAAAAAGGCGTGAAAACCGAAAAAAAAAGTGACTTTTTTTATTGGATGTTCCTGATCACCTTCTTACGATCGATGGAGATATAACGTTTGAACAAAATAGACCCGGTGCACATTACAGGCACTTTGCTTTTGAATCCGGGCTCTACTAATGTCACATCGAGATTACATAAGTATGTACGTAATTATGTAAATCTCTACTTTCATTATACGTTTATTTTGTACAAACAGAGAAAAGGTGGGCTCTCTAAAGATATTACTTTAGAGTGCGATGTTGTAGTAAATATAATATTATACATAATATTTTGGGTTTATAATGAACCAAGGTTCAATTCTCTAATTACTCCAAAAAGTTTCGGCTCAAATCAAATCATCCGCAAATTAGCGTAAAAAGTCTATCTATAAGTAACAAAAAAAAAAAAAAAAAAAAAAAAAAAAAAAAAAAGTTTTTTTAATGAATATGATTGTTTTTATGCGTGATATGATATTAATGTGTTTTTTTTCTAAATATATTTCAGAATGTATTTTACAGTGAAAATAATTATGTGTCCCTAATAGGTAAGATTTTCATACTATTTTAAATGTAAGGTTTGATGAAAAATTGCAAGTCAACTATATAATTGGGCAGTGTATAGCATTGAGCTGAATAGAATAAAAAAATATACAATAAAATAGAAAAAAATTATTTCAATAATTATATAAATTTATATATAATAACTTAAAAAATATTATGTGAAAGAAATAAAAAATACAAAACCACGCCTGGTTCATTAAAGTTTTAATTTTAAAACGGAGAACGGAAGTTGATATTATAATTTGACGTAACCGAATCATTTCACTGAACACAGCTGGGACATAGAAAATCTTTCATATAGGGTGTATGCATATGACGTCATATTTAATGTGTATGGACTCCATACTAGAGTAATGAATAAAATTTGATAGGATATTAGGCAAGTTGTATTGTTCAAGGTATTCTACACCTTTAAAGGCGTAGAACACCTTGAACAAAAAAGTTGCGTAATATCCTAACAAACCTGAAAATCAACGTTGATTTAGCCGGAGTCATTGATTTCTACTTTATTTTCCATTCACAAAATGACACTGCCGGTCACTGACGTCACAGCTTGCCTGGTCCACGTGCAAGTAAACCAATGGAAAATAAATTAGAAATCAATAACTCTGGCGAAATCAACGTTGATTTTCAGGTTTGTTAGGATATTACGTAACTTTTTTGTTAAAAGCGTTCTACACATTTAAGTGTTTTTAAGTTCATTAAATATTTTTATTTAATCTGTGAAAATTAAAAAAAGGACGTCGTTGGCTTCAACTTATGCATATGGACAAAGGAAAAAATTGACACCTGATATACCTCATTTCGTGTCTTTATATATATATATATATATATATATATATATATATATATATATATATATATATATATATATATATATATATATATATATATATATATATATATATATATATATATATATATATATATATATTGATATATAAATTCTTAAGAACTTAAATTTTAAAAATTGATATGCCAATCGATTCAATGCAATGACTTTTGTTAGTATAATGTAATAAAATAAGAACTTTTTTTTTTTTTTTTTTTTTTTTGCCTTCCTCGTTCTGTCTTTAGGTGGAATTAATATAGCTTTGTAGATAACCTAGAAAAGGGAAAGTAAATTTAGTTTATCTCCTCCTTTTTTTTTTTTTTTTTTTTTTTTTTTCTCTTTTTTTTTCAACTTCGACCGATTCTCAAGATATACTTCTAAAAAAAAAATAGCGAAAATAATTTTCTGCAATCAAAACGTAAAAAAAAGTGGATATGTGGATCTAAAATTTGCAGAAAACACACAAAATGCAATTTCACTACTTTAATGTTACGTTGGGTAGAATGAGGTGATTAAAATACCCTTGAATATGTCAGCCAGTAAAAATAATAAATAATAATAAAAAGTAAAAAAAGAGGTTTCCAAAATATTTAACATTGTTGATAACTTTGACAATTAACTATACAATAAATCTGACCTTCATATTTCCTAATTATGAATCCTTTTTTTTTATGACCTGTCCTTTAATTGTTGCATAATTGCCGGAACACCATTGTAAAATATGACGATTACATTTTATTTAATGAAATTATAATAATAAATTTTTTATTAATTTTGTAAAAGGCGTAGAACACTTGAACAAAAAAAAACATGTCTAATATCCTCACATACCTAAATATAAACGTTGATTTTGCCGGAGTCATTGATTTCTACGTTATTTTACATTTACAAAATCACAGCTGCGGGTTTGTCACGTCACAGCTCACTAGTCCATGCGCGCGGAAACAGGCAAGCGATGACGTCACAAACTAGCATCTGCCATTTTCGGCATGGAAAATAAATTATAAATCAATGACTCCGGCCAAATTAACGTTGATATTTAGATATGTTATGATGGTAGACAAGTTGTTTGTTCAAGGTGTTCTACGCTTTTTAATTTGTAAATTGTACAAAAAAAAAAGCATTTTTACAAATTGGAATAATTATCTAGCTCCACAAAATAACTGCAACTTTAAGAATATATGAATACATCTTTACACTGGCACCAAATATAACATTTGTTTATTTTCAATAGAGGACTTGCAAAAGTAGGTTTAGTGAGAAAATAAACAAACTCACAACCCAACAATACTAACAAAGTGCTAGCAGACAACTTAGTGTTCCTGTCTCAATTTAACATGCTTTCTTATGGGGCAATGCAGCAGCTATAACTTGAGTTAGAATTATTTTTCAGAGCTGAAATTTTTACTGTAGCTTACTGAGCCTACAAGCTTTTGTTTTCCTGGATTTGAAGTCAATTGGGTGAAAAAATAATTTTTCACCAAATTACTTGATACCCTGGAAAACAAAAGATGGTAGGCTCAGTAAGCTACAGTAAAAATTTCAGCTCTGAAAAATAATTCTACCTCAAGTTATAGCTGCTGCATTCCACCATAAGAAAGCATGTTAAATGTAGACAGGAACACTAAGTTGTCTGCTAGCACTTTGTTAGTATTGTTGGGCTGTCAGTTTGTTTATTTTATCACTAAACCTATTTTTGCAAGTCCTCTATTGTTGTGATAGAAATTTGAACTACAAGGAAACGCTTTTCAGATAGGGCCATTACATAGAAGCTCAGGAGTCTATGATTTGGATGTATGAAAATCAGGGGCTTATTTAAGATTTTGCAACTGGAGAGGTCCAGCCTATAGTAAGCATAGGAAAAAGGGGTGAATTAACCCCTTTCCCATGCTTTTTCAGACCTGACGGGGGTGTCCGGACCCCCCTCCCCACTGAATACGTCCCTGATGAAAATGACATCTTGTTTTGATAATATGTTAACAGCTCAGGGAAGAGACATTCGAGCCAGACGTGCTTATGTGGTACGATGTTGCGGGAGAAAAAGTTGTAAAAATGTTTTGAAACCAAAGTCTGTGAAAACTACCACCCAAAGTTATCAAACTGATATTAAATATGCAGCAAGTCCAAAATATATAATAAATACAATAACACCCGTGCCAAGGTAAGTGGATTTGGATTTTTATAAGAATAAGAATAATAATCTTTATTGAGCCAGGCAGTTCATAGTAACAATCCAAGTTACAACAAGCGTTGGTCTTGTCAAATAAAACTTAATAATAATAATAAAATTTAAGTAATAGTAATACGAACAATTAACAACAACAACAATTAAAAATGAATCACACAACTATAAGAGCTGTATTAAAGGCATAGAAAACTTTGAAACAATATTCAAAATTCAAAATTCAAAATTCAAATATGTTTATTCATTTCTATCTCCTACAATCATATACAAACATTGCACATTTGCAGGTTCTTGTTCAACAATTAGAACAATGAGAAATGATAGTCAGACTTACACACTAAAAATAATGCACAATGTGCGTGCTATATAAGAAATAATATACTATTATTTCATACAAAGTTTTTTTTTTTTTTTTTTTTTTTTTTTTTTTTATTATTATTATTATTATTATTATTTATTATAACAATATTATTTATTTGAGATCTCGCTATAGATAGCACATTATTATTTAACTAATTTATAATTAATTAAATATATATATATACTTAAAATACATAAAATCATAGCCGTGGGCTCACTCTAGGGCCCGGACATTGTCAATATAGATAAATTATATTAAAATAGCATACAAGACATAGAGAGGTATAAAAGAAAATTGTTAAAACATACTAATTAATGTAAAAACTTCAATATTTTATCACAAGTGGTCGTTGAAAAACTCTTCAATTGAGTAGTATTGCTTATTTAATAAAAACACTTTTAGAGCAGATTTAAATAACTTGAAATCATTTTGCTGCCTTATGCTAGTAGGAAGGTTATTGTATATTGCAATACAACCACAGAAAGGACCCTTTTTATACATTTCAGTTCTTTTATATATGTTTTTTATTTTACCATCATTATTACGTGTCACATGTTCATGTTTAATTTCATGTTTCTTGAAAAATTCTAAATTTGATTTCACTTTTAATGCACTTTCCATTATGTATACAGATGGAACTGTAAGAATGTTTAAGATTTTAAAAATATCTCTACATTCAGATCTGTAATTTGCACCACATATAATTCTAACCACTTTTTTTTGTAATCTAAAAATACGGATTGAATCTATCGAGTTTCCCCAACAGGTAATACCATATTTGACATGGCAATGGAAGTTTGCAAAATACATAGTAATAAGACATTCAATTTGACACTCGTGTTTAAGTTCTTTTATTGCAAAAATAGTAGAGGACAATTTTTTAGAGATGTAATCGATGTGTTCACACCACCTCAAATTATCATCTATTATTATTCCAAGAAATTTAGTTTTTTGAGCTACATTTACTTCTTCATGTTCTAAACACAAATGGGATTTACAAAACTGATGATATTTTTTACCAGAATGTCAATGTAGCCCCACAAAAGAGCTTTAAAAAAATGTAAAATATGCAATTTGCGTGAATATTCCTGTTTATAACGTCATTTACAGGCAAAAACTAGCATGAAAATGTTGTGCGGGTTGCATAAGTCAAAATTTTCTGATCACTGCTACGGAGCTACAGTTGGGTTTTGAGACCAACTAATGTTATTAATGTAAGTCCTATCAAGTGTTTTGTGATATAAATGCTTTTGTTTTCATGTTTTCTATGCCTTTAAACGATGTACAAACATTATAATGAAGTTTGAAAAAATGTGTTATTATTTGTATAATATTCCAATGCTGTATGGGTGATTAACATTAATAAATCAATATCATCTATTTTTGAATCTTTATCAAAAAAGGATCTAAAAATTATTATATCCTATTTTATTTTACTGTTTCTTTTCACATTCAGAATTTCAAATTTAAAAATTTGTTATTAATTTCTTTCTTCCAACATTTATAAATATTACAATTCAATACATTATTTTAGGTTTTGCCACAAAATGACAATGTAGAAATGATTTCCATTAAAATTTACTCTTAAAAATATGACAAAAAAAGTAAATTACATTTATGTATAAAAATTACAAATTATATTTAATTTGCTTCATCATTCATATTAAATGAGTAATACTGTTTATTTAATAGGAAAACTTTGAGTTCTTTTTTAAATGCTATTAAATTATTTTGTTTTCTCATATCCAATGGCAATTTATTATAAATATTCAAACAACTACAGAAATAAAAACTCTTATTATACTTTTTAGTTCCATGTGTGTGTGCGCTTTATTTTATTTTCTGACTCTAACAATGTAAATATATTTGATTTCAGACAAGTTCCTCCTTGGTTTATATTCACCCCAGAACCAGGAGATTACATAACTTACCCCAGCTTAGCACCAGCGACAAAAAAACATCCAGTCTCTGACTATTACTACATGTCACTCCCTGCGTACACAACTACACATATTCCTCAATATTACGTATCTACTCCGAGACGTACAAGAACTACAACTACAAAATATAAAACACCACTAAGACAAATTCAAGTCGCTATTTCAGTTTCCAAGAAAAAGTCCACCACAATGACAACTCCTTTTCAAATATATTGGAAAACCGTTAATTTATCAAAAACTACAGAAACTACTGTGTTTATTGAAGTTCCTACTTCAGTTTCGAAGAAAAAGTCCAGCACAAAGACAACTCCTTTTAAAATATATTGGAAAACCAATAATTTATCTAAAAATACAGAAAATACTGTGTTTAATCAAGTTCCTAATTCAGATTCCAAGAAAAAGTCCAGCAAAAAGACAACTCCTTTCAAAATATATTGGAAAACCATTAATTTATCTAAAAATACAGAATCTACAATCTTTATACCATTTTCTACTGCGGTACGTTTTTTTTATAGAAATTATAAGAATATAGCTCAGGTCTCAAAATGTACAGTTTTAGACAAATGAAAGGAAACTTTTTAAACATCTTGCTTTTTCGCACGCCTTAAATTTTATGTTGAAAATATATTGTTTCGTCATATTCTTGTGTTTTGATGCGCGCTCAGGTGTAGCGTTATCTATCAGGTGAGCTGCTTTAGCCAGCAAACCAAGCACTGCTCAGGTGTAGCTTTATCTATCAGGTGAGCTGCTTTAGCCAGCAAGACAAACACTGCTCAGGTGTAGCGTTATCTATCAGGTGAGCTACTTTAGCCAGCAAACCAAGCACTGCTCAGGTGTAGCGTTATCTATCAGGTTAGATACTTTAGCCAGCAAGACAAACACTGCTCAGGTGTAGCGTTATCTATCAGGTGAGCTACTTTAGCCAGCAAACCAAGCACTGCTCAGGTGTAGTGTTATCTATCAGGTGAGCAGCTTTAGCAAGCAAACCAAGCACTGCTCGAGTAAATAGCGTTATCTATCAGGTGAGATTATTTAAGAGGCAAGAAATAGATTCTTTGATATGCACGTGGATATTACGTAATAATATTGATTACACATACAGTTTGAGGCACGCAAAATAGCAGCAGGTTAAAATGATTACATTGATTATCCTTTATTTGTCTAAAACTGTACACTCTGGCCAAAACCAGTTTGTTTTCCCCAAATGCTGTATTCGAGGTGCTATCAAACCGATCATTAGTAATCAGACGATCAATTTTTGATATATATAATATATATATATATATATATATATATATATATATATCGATGCTTCCGCGTCAAAAGCGATCATCTACACTTTCCAGATATCCGACCAAACGACTATCTACACTTTCCGAGCAGCGCTGTAACCCGACTAGCCGCCATAAGCTTAACATTGCAGATGCTCGGCGGCGGAAAGTGTAGATAGTCGTTTTGTCGGAAATCTGGAAAGTGTAGATGATCGCTTTTGACGCGGAGCCATCGATATATATATATATATATATATATATATATATATATATATATATATATATATATATATATATATATATATATATATATATATATATATATATATATAACTACTATGGGTCCGGTAGATCTGAATTATGCATTTGAGTAGAATTTGGAATTTAATTAGTTTTGTAATTTATTAACGCAATTTTAGCTACGAAAATAATGCTTTCTCAAATAACGTGGATAGCATTTACCTCATGAAAAATCATGGAAGACCAATTTAAAGTAAAGATTAAACGCCAAGTAATTTCATAATAAAATTTAAAAAATTTAATGGACACCGTCTATCCGTTAGAGGGTTAATTATTTTTATTTAATTTTTAAAAATGGAAATTTACGTCACCGGTAGCAACGTATGTATTGTGTTTAAAAGATTTTTACTCCCATCTTGATGTCATTTAAGGATAATAATATATTAACTAAAAAACTTAATAAACTTCATAATTAGAACTTATGGCAGAATTAAAATAACAACACATGCTAACTATATTAATTGCTTTTATTTATGATTTTTTTTAAATAATTAAATATTAATTGATAAATTAAATTTTCAGACAAAAAAACGTAAAGTGACACCAGATAAAAAACCAAAGAAAACTACTAAAATTAATGATAAATCTACTAAAGTTCCTTCTAACAAAGAAATCTCAAGTTTAACTACAACAACAACTTTTTTAACTACGACAACCACTTCTTTAACTTCAAACACACCTTTAACTTCAAATATACCTTTAACTACGGCCACGAATTCATTAACTTTAACTGCGGGTACTTTAACTATGGCTTCACCTTTAACTATAACCACGAGTTTATTAACACCGATAACAACTTCTTTAGTTTCAAACACACCTTTAACTACGAATTTACCATTAACTACGACCACGAGTTCATTAAGTGCAACTCCAAGTTCTTTACCTACGACCACACCTTTAAATACCACCACGAGTATTTTAACTACGATAACAAAGCTTTCGTCTACAACCTCAACTTTAACTACGATTACAATTACTTTAACTACGGCCGCCAGTCCATCCACTACAACTACAGGTTCTTTAAACACGAACACACCTATAAATACCACCACGGGTATTTTAACTACGATAACAAATGTTTCTTCTACAACTTTACCTTTAAGTACGGCCACGAGTTCTACAAATACAAGTTCTTTAACCACGACCACACCTATAAATACCACTACAAGTTCTCTAACTACGATAACAAATGTTTCTTCCACAACCTCACCTTTACCTACGGTCACGAGTTCATTAACTACAACTACAAATTATTTAACTACGTCTACGAGTTCATTAACTACGACCACACCTATAAATACCACCACAAGTTTTTTAACTACACTAACAAATGTTTCTTCTACAACCTCACCTTTAACTACGATAACGATTTCTTTAACTACAAACAAGAGTTCATTAAATACAACAACAAGTTCTTTTACTACAAACACACCTGAAAATACCACCACGACTTCTTTAACTACGATAACAAATGTTTCTTCTACAACCTCACCTTTAACTACGATAACGATTTCATTAACTACAGCCGCGAGTTCATCAACTGCAACTACAAGTACTTTAACCACGAACACACCTATAAATACCACCACGACTTTTTTAACTACGATAACAAATGTTTCTTCTACAACCTCACCTTTAACTACGGTTACGAGTTCATTAACTACAACTTCTTTAACCACGACCACACCTATAAATACCACCACGAGTATTTTAACTACAATAACAAATGTTTCTTCTACAACTTCACCTTTAACTACGATAACGATTTCATTAACTACAGCCGCGAGTTCATCAATTGCAACTACAAGTACTTTAACCACGAACACACCTATAAATACCACCACAATTTCTTTAACAACAGTAACAAATGTTTCTTCTACAACCTCACCTTTACCTGCGGTCACGAGTTCATTAACTACAAGTTCAAGTTCTGTACCTACGACCACTCCTATAAATACAATCACGAGTTCTTTAACTACGATAACAAATGTTTCCTTTACGACCTCATCTTTAACTACGGACACGAGTTCGTTAAACACAACAACAAGTTCTTTAACCACGAACACACCTATAAATACGACCACGAGTACTTTAATTACGATTACAAATGTTTTTTCTACAACTTCACCTTTAACTACGGAAACGAGTTCTTTAACTACGGCTGCGATATTATCCACTACAACTACAAGTTTTTCAACCTCGTCCACACCTATAAATACGACCACGAGTACTTTAACTACGATTGCAAATGTTTCTTCTACAACCTCACCTTTAACTACCAAAACGAGTTCTTTAACTTCGGATTCAAGTTCTTTAAATACAACAACAAGTTCTTTAGCCTCGTCCACACCTATAAATACCACCACGAGTTCCTTAACTACGATAACAAATGTTTCTTCTACAACCTCACCTTTAACTACCGAAACGAGTTCTTTAACTACGGTCACGAGTTCACTAAATACAACAAGTTCTTTAACCACGATCACACCTTTGAATATCACCACGACTTCTTTAACTGCGATAACAAATGTTTCTTCTACAACCTCAACTTTAACTACGGAAACAAGTTCTTTAACTACGGAAACAAGTTCTTTAAATACGGACACGAGTTCATTATCTACAACTTCTGTTACCTCGTCCACACCTATAAATACCACCACGAGTTCTTTAACTTCGATTGCAAATGTTTCTTTTACAACCTCACCTTTAACTACGGAAACGAGTTCTTTAACTACGGACACGAGTTCATTAAATACAACAAGTTCTTTAACCACGACCACACCTTTATATATCACCACGACTTCTTTAACTGCGATAACAAATGTTTCTTCTACAACCTCACCTTTAACTACCGAAACGAGTTCTTTAAATACGGACACGAGTTCATTATCTACAACTTCTGTTACCTCGTCCACACTTATGAATACCACCACGAGCTCTTTAACTGCGATAACAAATGTTTCTTCTACAACCTCACCTTTAACTACGGAAGCAAGTTCTTTAAATACGGACACGAGTTCATTATCTACAACTTCTGTTACCTTGTCCACACCTATTAATAGCACCACAACTTCCTTAACTGCGATAACAAATGTTTCTTTTACAACCTCACCTTTAACTACCGAAACAAGATCTTTAACTACGGAAACAAGTTCTTTAAATACGGACACAAGTTCATTATCTACAACTTCTGTTACCTCGTCCACACCTATAAATACCACCACGAGTTCTTTAACTACGATAACAAATGTTTCTTCTACTACCCCACCTTTAACTATCGAAACGAGTTCTTTAACTACGGACACGAGTTCATTAAATACAACAACAAGTTCTTTAACCACGACCACACCTGTAAATACCACCACGACTTCTATTTTTGCGATAACAAATGTTTCTTCTTCAACCTCACCTTTAACTACGGACACGAGTTCTTTAACTACAGAATTGTCTTTAAACACGACCACAGTTTCTCTAACTACTACTTTATTTTTCGATGTGACTTCTACTTCTTTAACTACAACTTCAGACTTATTTACGACCACAAGTTCTGTTACTACAACATTATCAACTACAGTTGTACAATTATCTATATCAACTCTATCTACTGATTCAAGCTATCCAACCACTAGTTCTTTAAGTAATACAGATACCAGTTCTATATCTGTAAGCTTAACAGAAGGAACAACTCCAATTAACCCTGATTTTATAACCATAACAATTTCTACTCTTGATCCAATGATCACGACCCCAACATCAACTATACATACAATTTCACCCACTAATACAGACTCACATCCAACTTTCATGTTTACTAATATCACTTCTATACATTCAACTACATATACACCATTAGATATATATAGTTCAACAACACCATTAGATATATATAGTTCATCAACAACATTAGGTATATATAGTTCATCAACACCATTAGGTATATATGGTTCATCAACACCATTAGGTATATATACTTCATCAACAACATTAGATATATATACTTCATCAACACCATTAGGTATATATAGTTCATCATCACCATTAGATATATATAGTTCATCAACACCATTAGGTATATACAGTTCATCAACACCATTAGGTATATACAGTTCATCAACACCATTAGGTATATATGGTTCATCAACACCATTAGGTATATACAGTTCATCAACACCATTGGGTATATATGGTTCATCAACACCATTAGGTATATACAGTTCATCAACACCATTAGGTATATATGGTTCATCAACACCATTAGGTATATACAGTTCATCAACACCATTAGGTATATATAGTTCATCAACAGCATTAGGTATATCATCAACACCATTAGGTATTTATAGTTCATCAACACTATTAGGTATATCATCAACACCATTAGGTATTTATAGTTCATCAACATTATTAGGTATATCATCAACACCATTAGGTATTTATAGTTCATCCACAACATTAGATATATCATCAACACCATTAGGTATATACAGTTCATCAACACCATTGGGTATATATAGTTCATCAACACCATTGGGTATATATGGTTCATCAACAACATTAGGTATATCATCAACACCATTGGGTATATACAGTTCATCAACACCATTGGGTATATATGGTTCATCAACAACATTAGGTATATCATCAACACCATTGGGTATATATAGTTCATCAACACCATTGGGCATATATGGTTTATCAACAACATTAGGTATATCATCAACACCATTGGGTATATATAGTTCATCAACACCATTGGGTATATATGGTTCATCAACAACATTAGGTATATCATCAACACCATTGGGTATATACAGTTCATCAACACCATTAGGTATATACAGTTCATCAACACCATTAGGTATATCATCATCACCATTAGGTATATACAGTTCATCAACACCATTAGGTATATATACTTCATCAACACCATTAGGTATATACAGTTCATCAACACCATTAGGTATATACAGTTCATCAACACCATTAGGTATTTATAGTTCATCAACACCATTAGGTATATATACTTCATCAACACCATTAGGTATATATACTTCATCAACACCATTAGGTATATACAGTTCATCAACACCATTAGGTATATACAGTTCATCAACACCATTAGGTATATACAGTTCATCAACACCATTAGGTATATATACTTCATCAACACCATTAGGTATATATGGTTCATCAACACCATTAGGTATATACAGTTCATCAACACCATTAGGTATTTATAGTTCATCAACACCATTAGGTATTTATAGTTCATCAACACCATTAGGTATATATACTTCATCAACACCATTAGGTATATACAGTTCATCAACACCATTAGGTATATACAGTTCATCAACACCATTAGGTATTTATAGTTCATCAACACCATTAGGTATATCATCAACAACATCAGGTACATATACATCATCAAAACCATTTGGTATATATTTAGGATGACCAGACGTTCCAATTTTCCCGGGACAATACCGATTTTGACAACTTGTCCCGTTTAAAAATTGAAATGTCCCAAATTCTCATGAAGGAAAAAAAATACAATGCAAGAGAAAAAACTAAAATATTATGAAAAAAATCTATAAAACACACACATATATGATTTACTTTAACATAAAAATATCGAGATTTATTAATAACTATATTAATTATTAGCAGATGTTAAAATCTTTTGCAAGATAAATTAAAATTAAAGTAACATTCTGTTTTTTTAAGTTTTTCTTATTTTTATTAAATTTCCCGTTTTTTTTTTTTTTTTTTTTTTTCTTTTTCTTTTCTGAACCTTATTTGCTAGGTAGATAGTTGGTATTACAATCTCCCAAAAAGTGGACATAGCTCTATAAATTTTTCTACAGCTTTTTACGCGGAAGCATCCATATTGGCAAGTTATGTATTTTTGGAAGCTTCACAAACTAAAGAGAAGACTTGTAACTTTGTTTTGTAATTTTTATTGTAGTCTAGTAAAAATGTCGTTACGTGGTTAACATTTTTTTTTTTTTTATGTTACCTTCTTAAGGTATCAATATTTATTTTATTAATTTGTGTGTATACAAGTTAGCAGCTTCAGTAGACAGTTCAATGTAATCCTGGTGACGAGCTGATTTTATTGAACTACCTGCTAAAGCTGCTAATATCAATCAATATTGATTTGTATACAAGTTAGCAGCTTCAGTAGCCAGTTCAATGTAATCCTGGTGACGAGCTGATTACATTGAACTGTCTACTGAAGCTGCTGACATCAATCAATATTGATTTGTATACAAGTTAGCAGCTTCAGTAGCCAGTTCAATGTAATCCTGGTGACGAGCTGATTACAATGAACTGGCTACTGAAGCTGCTAACATCAATCAATATTGATTTGTATACAAGTTAGCAGCTTCAGTAGCCAGTTCAATGTAATCCTGGTGACGAGCTGATTACATTGAACTGGCTGCAGAAGATGTTATTCCTACAAATCAATATTGATTGATTCTAGCATTTTTAGCTTAACGAGCTGATGTCATTCAGTTTGTGAGGCTACATGAATAAAATTTATAACAAAAAATTTTGTTAAAAATGTACTTAACGTTATTTTAATTAAGGTTAAGGAAAATATGGTCATATTAAATTACATTTGTTAATAAAGTTTTCAAAAAAATTATGTAATTTTTTTTTAATAAATATAATTAGACTGAATGAAGAGACATTTTGTTTACTTATACAAAGGATCATTGCTATTATACTTGAATCCAAATGCTATAATAAATTTAAAATAAGATTTATTTAAGTTAATACAAATTCAGTGTTAAAGTTATTACTTTTCCTAAATTATTTTTTTTAATATTTTTTTAATTTTTGTTCGATAATATTATTATTAATCAATTGTTTTAATTTCAACTAATTTGTATTTTGAAATACTTATAATAAAATAATACATATTTATATATAACGTGTTAATTTTTGTATAATGTTATACATAATATTTATAACGTTATAATGTTGGGCAGACCTTAAGGGGTTTCAGTAACAGTGGTTCTGGTTCCATTTCTTGGGGAAAATATTTTCTATTGTTAATTACAAAAAAAAACTAACCTAAATGACACAAATCATCACAATTTACTAGAAAAAAAGAAATTGTAATAAATTATTTTTGATTCGTGAGTCTATAGAGTGTATGCGGATGACGTCATATTTATTGCGCTTGGAGGCCATACTGGAGTAGTGCATAACATTGCTCAGCATTGGAAAAACTTTATTTAAGCCAAATTTCTTTGGGAAATTGGTTAATTTTTTGTTATTGCTATTTTTTTCACATACTTGAGATACTAATTCAACATATTTACAGCATCAATGCTCTCAAAAATATTGCTTAGTGTTTTTAAACTGGCAAAATGATTTTTTGTCGTATGCCACCCATGTTATTGAGTTATTCAACATGGCGTTGACTTTAACATGAATACATACACCCTATATCTACGAAGAAGGTGACTTGGACTGAAAATGGTTAAAAGTGAAAATATATTTTCACAATAATTCTTTGTACATTCTCTATTTCCAGCAAAATTAACATAATTTTTTCAAATGAAATCGAATAAATTTAACTTTTTTTTGTGGCAAAAAAGTTTATAATTTGACCAAAATTTGCCACTTTAATTTGAAATTCAAAATTTGCATTTAAATTTTAAAGTGGAATAACTTAAATAGTTGATCATGTTTTTACATGTTTGACATAGCTAAGCTTTCAAGTACCATTTCTTCTTTACATTGAGTCAATATGATAATTTTCAACTGTCTATAGTTTTCAAGATTTCAGTCGATCGCCTTCTGTCTTAAGCTTAACTTGGAAAAACTACCGGAAAACTTGTTTAAAGGCCCATAGACGGACTGGCTTTTTAGAATCGCTATATGGCAATACTGGCGCTATATGGCAATACTGGCGCTATATGGCCATACTAGCGCTATATGGCCATACTGGCGCTATATTGCAGTTCTGGCGCAATACTGCACCTATTACGTAGCAACAACTTGTTGTGGTAAGTATTTATTAACTATTTTCATTTCTACAATATAAGCCCTTTATCAATAACATTGAACCGTTTTTCCTGTTTTTCTTGATTTTAATTTTATGTATGAAAATGAAACTAAAACTAACAAATTATGTGAGAGCCTAGCATAAAAAAATGTTTACTTGCAACATAATGAGGATAATAATTGGGTAAATTTTAATACAATTTCAATAGAAATCATGTAAAGTAGGCAGAAATAAAAATGCTCCGAAAAAAATTTCTAGTTTGGCTAAAATTTACCACTAAAATTTAAATTTTCACATTTACATATAATCTTTAAATTGGAATAATTTTAATATTTGATCGTGTTTTCAAATGTTTGACGTAACTAAACTCTTAAGTGACATTTCTTTTTTATTTTGTGTTAATATTATAATTCACAACCTTCCATAGTTTGCGAGATATCAGTCAGTCACCTACTCCCTTAAAAATAATTTAAATAGAACTTATTACATTTCGTTCGAGTAGATTCTTATGTAAAATCAAAAACGTTTCTATGGAAAATAATTCAATTGTACAATACAGAATTATTTACTTAACTTATTTTTTACAAAAAAAAAAAAAAAAACATAAAAAAACATAAAAAACATAAAAAAACATAAAAAAAAGCATAAAAATGTGTTTAACAAATTGTGCTAAAAAGGAGCTACAATAATTATTACGTATTTGTTTTTATCCGAATATTTTTTTTTTCAGTGTTATTTTGTGCGTGTTTATATTAAATTTGTCGTACAACCATCCTTTGCACCATATTATAAAAACCATTGTCCCACTTTTGATTGCGTCACCATAGACATTGTTCCAGTGTTTTGCAATTGTGATATAAAATGAGATATATACTGAATGCTTTGCACGGTTGGCTGAACACAAGGGAAATTGATTTGAGGTTTTGCTCGCTCAGTCAGGTAGAGCACTGAGCTTTAGTAATCTACCTGCATCAATTTACTTCACACCAGAATTATATTTGTGAGTGTACTATATTTAAATATGAATAAAGGTATGAATTTTCTTATACTATGCTTAGTTCTGTAAAAGTTTATTAACAAAGATTGGATACCAAAAAAATTAGACGGCGTTCAGTGGTTGATTTTTTTTTTTTTTTTTTTTTTTTTTTTTTTGAGCAGATAAAAGTAAATTGCATGTTGAACAGTAAACTTTTTTTTTTCTTAAAGTTTCATTGATTTTATTAAAGGAATAGACCAGAGAAAAACATATAAGCATTTATATCACAAAACACTTGATGGGATTTACATAAATAAAATAAATTAGTTTGTCTCAAAACCCAACAGTAACCCCGTAGCAGTGATCAGAAAATTCGATTTATACAACCCTCACAACATTTTCATACTAATTTTTGCATGTTTCTGACGTCATAAACAGAAATATTCACGCAAATTGCATACTTTACAGTTTTTTCACGCTCTCTCGTGGGGATACATTAACATTCTGGTACAAATTAACATCAGTTTAGAAAATCCCATTTCGTGTTTATTCATTAAAGAGCACTTGTTGTTTTATGCGGTCTATGGCTTTAAGTATAAAGTTGTAAACAAAGAAAAAACAATCAACAACCATATATACTGTATAAACAGGTAATGACATCATGATCAGATGTTCTTAATAAAGGAAACATTTCAAAGCTGTTTTACTGTTTCGTCCAGAAAGACGGAACGCTTTACATCTCGAGGAGGACGAGCCTCGGCTGGTCAAATTGCCGCTAAGGCACCGATAGCCGCGACTGGATTACATTCATGTGCATGTGACCCCCACGTTCCACGGCACATGAAAGCGTGGCCTAGTAAAAAATCATTTCAAATTAAATCAAAATTACGAAGCTGGCTCAATATTTGAGTGTAGTTTATAGAACGAGCTAATACTATGTATTTAAAGTCTTGGGTTCGATACCCAAAATTTATATAACGATAATATATTCTAGTATCACACTATAACGATATCGCTACTTTTAAAAATTTGAATGAATGAATGAATGAATGAATGAATGAATGAATGAATGAATGAATGAATGAATGAATGAATGAATGAATGAATGAATGAATGAATGAATGAATGAATGAATGAATGAATGAATGAATGAATGAATGAATGAATGAATGAATGAATGAATGAATGAATGAATGAATGAATGAATGAATGAATGAATGAATGAATGAATGAATGAATGAATGAATGAATGAATGAATGAATGAATGAATGAATGAATGAATGAATGAATGAATGAATGAATGAATGAATGAATGAATGAATGAATGAATGAATGAATGAAAAAGTAAATAAATCAAAATTAAAAATTTGCGACTTTTTTTTTCAATTTTGATGCTAGTAATCATAATGTAAATTTCAATATTTCCTCCCTTATCTGATTGTCACAGATCGTGATTATTTTCCTATCAATTGACTTTCAAATGATATCAACAGAAGGACATGTTTTAATGCTAATGGCCTAGCGTATTATTGAGCCATTAACAGCAGCATACACTGGGGTATAGAAAAAAAGAAAAAAGTCTTGTGAATAAGTTGCGATAAGATAAATATACCATTTTATAAAAATTTGAAACATTGTTCTTATTCTTTATGTTTTTTTTTTTATTATTAATTTTGTATTATTATTTCTCCTGAGAAAACCACTGCACTGAAGGCAGAAATATTTGAATGAAAAATTCTATTTAGAAATACTTTTACGTGTTTTAAGACAGCCAAAATCTACTTCTACAATTTAACATTGTAGAAGCCTCTTGTTAGTGTGTTTGTGAGAAAACTACTGCACTGAGGTCACAAATATTTAAATGTGGAATACTAGACATACTTTACATGTTTTAAGACAGTAAAATGTACTAATTTAACACTTTAGAAGCCTCTTGTTAGTGTGTTTGTGAGAAAACTACTACACTGAGTTCACAAATATTTAAATGTGGAATACTAGACACACTTTTACGTGTTTTAAGACAGTAAAATGTACTAATTTAACATTGTAGAAGCCTCTTGTTAGTGTGTTTGTGAGAAAACTACTGCACTGAGGTCACAAATATTTAAATGTGGAATACTAGACATACTTTACATGTTTTAAGACAGTAAAATGTACTAATTTAACACTTTAGAAGCCTCTTGTTAGTGTGTTTGTGAGAAAACTACTACACTGAGTTCACAAATATTTAAATGTGGAATACTAGACATACTTTTACGTGTTTTAAGACAGTAAAATGTACTAATTTAACATTGTAGAAGCCTCTTGTTAGTGTGTTTGTGAGAAAACTACTGCACTGAGGTCACAAATATTTAAATGTGGAATACTAGACATACTTTTACATGTTTTAAGACAGTAAAATGTACTAATTTAACATTGTAGAAGCCTCTTGTTAGTGTGTTTGTGAGAAAACTACTGCACTGAGGTCACAAATATTTAAATGTGGAATACTAGACATACTTTACATGTTTTAAGACAGTAAAATGTACTAATTTAACATTGTAGAAGCCTCTTGTTAGTGTGTTTGTGAGAAAACTACTGCACTGAGGTCACAAATATTTAAATGTGGAATACTTATAAAGACATACCTTTAAGTGTTTTATTTTTTCTCTTTTATAAATTTTAAGACATGAGCCTAATCTTTTTTTTCAGTTGGAACAAAGTAAATGAATTCATTTGGACATCTTCATTATTGCTTATTGATTATCTTATGCTGCGTAAGTAGATTGCTTGTTTGTTTATATGCTAATCACTGTGACGTACACCAAGATAGAAAATACTTATGTTTATTGCCAAGATATTGTTTAATTGTTTTTTTAATTTAATTAAACAATTAATAAAAAATAATAATTAAATAATAAAATAAATAAATAAATAAGTAAATAGATAAATAAATAAATAAATAAATTAATTAATTAATTAATTAATATAGAAATATTTAAATATATAAATAAATATAAAAATAAATATATAAATATTTAAATAAAATTATTAAATAAAAAATTATCAAATTTTTTTTTTAAATAAAAAATTAATTTAATTTAGTTCAATTTAATAGTAATTTAGTTTAAAAGTTCATTGTTTAATGTGGTAGCTCCCGTAGCTCGCATCAACGAAGCAAAATTAAAGACTGTGCATTTCGTTCGTCTTTTTTAAATTTGCCCGATCGTCAAAATCTATTTCCGGTAAAAGTTCAAATTTTCAAAAAAAAAAAAAAAAAAAAAAAAAATCCTGCCACGAAAACGTCATAAATACCGGAAATAAAGAATTAAATCTTGCAGCCGACAAACGAAATGCGCAGTCGTTACCTTACATTGTCTTTCAGTTTCGTTGACTCGTACGCAGTTTTGTATATTGTTATTATACACTCAAAAAATTGTGCATTACTTCAGTTACAAATCCTAACTTATTGGAGATAAACACTTTTAAGTTATTAGGAGCAACTAAAAAAATGTATTTTAGCAAATTATTAGCAATAGCTAATTTAAGTTGTTTCCAGTTATTATCGGCTATTTTAAGCTAAATAAGCTACTGTTGATAATTTGCTAAAAACCATTATTTTAGCTGCTCACATCCACTTAAATAAGTAGGGATAATAACCATGCAGTTGAGGCAGGACGTTGTTTATTTATATGAACTAATATAATTTTGTTTTAA
>OX439133.1:1860430-1875430 GCA_949318235.1 Ecdyonurus torrentis
CTTTCATGTAACAAAAATATATTAAAGTAGCCTTTTATCTTTCATTTAGCATGATGTAATCATTTAAATAAGGCCTTTTAAAATATATATTTATATCATTAAAATAGCAACATTTAGAAAATATCGTCAGAATGTTTCAAGTGAAATTATCGCGATATTAACGCGCCAAATGTTACATTTGATATTGTAAACCATATGTAGATGGAACGTTTGACACACTCGTGACCATTCTACTTGATTCATTTTGAAGCTTTGATATTTTATTTTATTATTTTTCTTAATCAACTAAATTAAAATTTCAGACAAAGAAACGTAAGGTGACAACTGATAAAATAACAAAGAAAACTACTAAAATTGTTAAAGATTCTACTAAAAAAGAAATGTCTTCAGTTTCTGCTCCAACAATTGCACCAATAAGTGTCACCACTTCAACCTTACAACCAATAGTGATTACAAATCCTGTAGTTAGCAGTTCTGTAGTCGCTTCTACATCAGTTAGTGTCTCTACTCAAGCCTCTAGTCCAATAACAAGCATTTCTACTGTGAGCTCCAAACCAATAACAAATATAACTAGCATTGGTAACTCTACCGTATCACCAATATATAATACAACTTTAAATATTACTTCAAATACTACTACAATCTCAAATTCAAGTTCACTTAATAGTTCTGTAATATTAAATATTACGGCATCCACTATTCAAGTAACTTTAACAAATGTTTCTACAACTTTAAATACAAGCTCGTCAGAAAATACTACAACTTCTTTAAATACAACTTTGCAAGTTAATACGACTACAAGCTCTTTAACTACGACTTCAACTTTAACTACGACCACTACTTCTTTGTCTGTCAGCACAAGTTCTTTAACTACCACTACACCTTTAGCTACGACCACAACTATAACTACGAACTCGCCTACTACAACTACAACTTTACCTGCCACTACGACTTCATCTACAACTACGACCTCACCTACAACCTCTCCTACAACTACGACCACAACTACAACTACGACCTCACCTACAACTACGACCACAACTACAACCTTACCTACAACTACGTTCACAAATATAACTACGACCATACCTACAACTATGACCACACCTTTTAATACAACAAGTTCTTTAACTACGTCCACGCCTACTACTACGACCACTCCTTTAAATACAACAACAAGTTCTTTAAATACAACCTCACCTTTAAATACAACTACAAGTTCTTTAAATACGACCTCACTTTTAACTACAACTACAAGTTCTTTAACTACAAATTTAACTTTAAATACAACTACAAGTTCTTTAATTACGACCTCTTCTTTAAATACAACTGAGAGTTCTTTAACTACGACTTTACCTTTAAATACAACTACAAGTTCTATAATTACGACCTCACCTTTAACTACAACTACGAGTTCTTTAACTACGGCTTTACCTTTTAATACAACTACAAGTTCTTTAATTACGACCTCTTCTTTAAATACAACTGAGAGTTCTTTAACTACGACTTTACCTTTAAATACAACTACAAGTTCTTTAAATACGACCACTCCTTTAACTACAACTACAAGTTCTTTAACTACGACCTCATCTTTAAATACAACTGAGAGTTCTTTAAATACGACCTCACCTTTAAATACAACTATAAGTTCTTTAAATACGACCTCATCTTTAAATACAAATGAGAGTTCTTTACCTACAACTACACCTTCCACTAAGTCCACCTCTTTAACTACGGCATCACCTTTAAATACAACAAGTTCGTTGATTATGACATCATCTTTAAATTCAACAACAGGTTCTTTAAGTACGACTACAAGTTCTTTTACTACGACCTCACCTTTAACTACAAATACAAGTTCTTTAACTACAACCTCGAGTCCTTTAACCACGATCACAAGTGTGTTTTCTACAACTTCACTTTTAACTACACTCACAAGTTCTTTAATTACAACTTCAAACTCTTTAACTACAATTTTGAATTTAACTACGACCACAGATTCTCTAACTACTACTTCATTTTTGAATGTGATAACTACTACTTTAACTATGACTTCAGCATTATTTACGACCACTAGTTCTACTACTACAACTTCAGCATTGACTACAACTTTACTTTTAACTACGACCCCAAGCTCTTTTACTACAACTTCACCAGTATTATCATCCACAGGGTCTTTAACTACGACGTCTATAGAATTTTCAACCACAAACTCTGTAACTACGACTACACCATTTATTACGACCATGAGCTCTTTTACTACCTCTTCACAATCTCCTACAACCACGAGTGTTTTAACTACGACCAACACTTCTTTAACCACACTTTTACCCGTATTTACAACCATAAGCTCTTTAACTACGTCTTCAACATTGCTTACGACCACAGATTCTTTAACTACAACTTCATTATATATAACAACCACAAGCTTTTTAACTACGACCACACACTCTTTAACTACGACTGCGAGTTCTTTAACTACGTCATCGCCATTTACTACAACTACAGATTTTATAACTACAACACCACAATTAAATACGACTACAACTTCTTTAACTACGACCTCACCCGTATTTTCAACCACAAGTTCTTTAACTACAACTTCACCAGTATTTACGACCACAAGCTCTTTATCTACGTTGATAACTACGACTCCCGTATTTACAACAACAATTAGTCAAATTACAACAATGTCTGAAAATTTTACGACCACAACATCACCTATTAATACAACATTATCAACTACAGTCGTACAATTATCTACATCAACTACATTCATGACCACATTATCAACTACAGTATCTACTGGCTCAAGCTCTCTAACTAATAGTTCTTCAAATACTACAGATAATAGCTCAATATCTGTAAGCGTAACAATAGGATCCACTCCAGTTAATATAACCATTCCTACTAATTCAACTACAGTAACTACAGGTATGTATTATACATTAACTACATCAAATATAGGTATAACATTTTGCCCTGGATGTACTCAAAGGGCGTATTTACATTTCGAAGACGTGCTACAAAAGGCGTACTTGCATTTTTGTCCAATAAAACAAATGCCGTGCTTGCATTAAGTTTTACATGTAATTCTTATAGTGGATGCTGGCGCAACCATAAAATTTGTCCAAATGCAAGTACGCTCTTAGTGAAAAAGTTTCTAAATGCAAATAAGCCCTTTGGGTGAAATCAAGGCCAACTACATTAACTACTATTAATTTAACTACAATAATTAACACAACAGCAAATACGACTACGATACTGAATACGACTGAAGCAGCAACTACGTCTACGTTACTGACTATGACTACGGCATTAAATACGACTACGGCATTAAATACGACTACGGCATTAAATACGACTGAAGCAGCAACTACGTCTACGTTACTGACTATGACCACGGCATTAAATACGACTAAGGCATTAAATACGACTACTGCATTAAATACGACTACTGCATTAAATACGACTACGGCATTAAATACTACTACGGCATTAAATACGACTGAAGTAGCAACTACGACTACGGCACTAGTTACGACTATGATACTGAATATGACTGAGGCAGCAACTACGTCTACGTTACTGACTACGACTACGGCACCAACTACGACTACAGTAGCGACTACAACATGTGTGGGAATTTGTCCAAATATTCCTTGCGAATTAAATGTAAGAAAAACAATTTGGAAATTTATTTATTTTCGTAATTTATTCTGCTTTTGTGATATTATTATTTTTAAATTGGAATTGTATATAATCATGAATTAGGTGATTCAGATTTTCTTTTGTTTTGAAACTTATACAATTATAATACAGAGTAATTTTTTAACTCATATTTTAAATTTTAATATTTGAGGTATTTTATTTTTTATATCATATAATGTATAAAATACATACGTATTATGATACTGATAAGTGATAATCATTTTTATTATTTTACCTTTAAAATATGCTTCAACTAAAAATAAAGGATTTTTTTTTCTATTTTACTTCAACAGATTAGTTCATTCACACCAGATGGCAGAGTTAAAGGTATATAGTATAGTGTGTGTATATATATATATATATATATATATATATATATATATATATATATATATATATAAAATTTCGAAATTAACATCCACAAAATCTAATAACAACAAATAAAATTTAAAATATATACATATATGGATTTCAAATTATTTAAATTCATAAATCTATGTCACCCAAGGCCTTCTATGGATGTCATATTTGAAAGTCCATTGTTAACTTTGAAAACTTTGACAAAAAAATCACGATCTGTGCCATCAGATAAAGTAGAAAATTTAATATTGAATATTGAATTAAAAAAAAAAAAAAGTTCCTATAATATGCTGTAAAATATGTATTTTTATGTATAAAACTGTGAACTGTACCTGAGTTGTCTTGAGAAGGCCAATAAAAATGATTTGATTTGATTTGATTAACATGCGGCTCAATAACCGCAAAAAAAAATTTAAATAAATAAAAAAAAAAATTTGCTTCATTCATTCATTCATTCATTCATTCATTCGTTCGTTCGTTCGTTCGTTCGTTCGTTCGTTCGTTCGTTCGTTCGTTCGTTCGTTCGTTCGTTCGTTCGTTCGTTCGTTCGTTCGTTCGTTCGTTCGTTCGTTCGTTCGTTCGTTCGTTCGTTCATTCATTCATTCATTCATTCATTCATTCATTCATTCATTCATTCATTCATTCATTCATTCATTCATTCATTCATTCATTCATTCATTCATTCATTCATTCATTCATTCATTCATTCATTCATTCATTCATTCATTCATTCATTCATACATGTATTCATTCTCAGACGCTGCTAACCTAGGACAATGGTATACCGGCTGCGATAATCAATATCTATTTAGCAACAATCTTGTGAGTAAATATTTTTATTGTAAATAAATAAAACTTTTATGATAAAATTAAAGGTAAATTATAGGAGTTGAACGCATATATTTATGTATTTGCTTAAAGTGGCCCAAATAATTGTAATTTTTTTTATATAAATATACTTTATTCTAGAATTTAAAAAATGAAATATAAATTTAAATATATTAAATCTTCAAAATTAGTTCCCAAAAGATTCATTTAAAAACTTCACAAGCTGGGTTATTTTGTGTTGTCATTTTTTTTTTTTTTTTTTTTTTTTTTGTACTTTTTTTAAAAATTTATATTGACGGCTACGCGGCTAATGTGATCATCAGAACATCTCGCGTGCACACACAATCTGACTATCAGACTTTCTCGCCGTTCGCACAATCTGACTATGTCGTTTTACACAAAGTGACTATCAGACATTCACGCACAAAGTGACTATCAGAAAGTTTTATGATGACTTACCCCATGAAGGCCATGAATAATGTTGTTTAATAACTTATAGTAGCAGTTAATTAATAATTTTACTTTTTAACAACTAGTTGACAAGTTACATTAAATAACACAATTAATTTTTGCAATATGTATTTTTGATTTTATTCTTTATTATTATATTATTAATTAACATATATATGTAACATTTACAGAATTAATTTTAATGTAAAACTCGTATAAAAAAACATTTAAGCTAAAAGAATAGCTTCACTAGAACTGCACTGACTAATGAACAGACCTCAACTGAATGAAATGATTATTTTGCTTATAAAATAGGGATATTAGACTTTGTACTATTACCTCTTATATATATATTTTTTTGACTGTGCCTGTTCGATTGAAAGAGAAGTTGGAGTTTTTTTCTTGCTTACATAAAAAAAATACGTTATTAACTAATAATTTCGTTGAAGGTATATAGAAACTATTTTCCATTATTTATTTAATATTTATCAGTTAGAGAGCATAATTATTTAAGAAGTTAATTAAGGGAGTAGGGGACCGACGTCGGCCATTAGACTCAAACTTTTATTGGCAAAAAAATCTGAAATTTTGCACAATGATACTTCTGCTTAAGACAATTTAAAATATATAAAATTTTTGGGGGGTCACCGTGCAAATTAATTTTATATGATTTTTTGAAATTTTAAGCCCATAAGGCCCAATGTTAATGTCAATAATTTTTTTCTTTTTTTTTTGGACGGTGACACATCTTGTAATTTTTATCACGGCTAGGTGTGACCCTTAGCTACACAATGATACCAAATTTAGACCCAAAACACGAGCTAGTTTTTGAGATATAAGGTCGTCCCCTACTCCCTTAAGAAATAATATCGGCAATATATATTAAATCTTTAGTCTCTGAAATTTTAAATTGTAATTTTTATTTCATTAAGATAGCATTTTTTTAGAATAAAACAAATCTAATTTTAAAAAAAAAGTATAAATAATAACAAAATTATAGAAAGATAAAACATAATTCATTTACTGTATATAATCCGAATATAAAATTAATTATTCAATTTCCAAGAAATATTATTATTATAATTACGAATAATAAATTTTTTCAACTACATAAATTTAAAAATTTAAAAGAAGTTTAATTTTTTAATTTTGTTTTTTACATTATAACATAAGTAACTCTATTTTTAACAGTAATATGGCGAGAAAGTCAGATAATCAGATTCTGTGAATGGCGAGAAAGTGTGATAGTCAGATTGTGTGAATGGCGAGAAAGTGTGATAGTCAGATTATGTGAATGGCGAGAAAGTCTGATAGTCAGATTATGTGTGAGCGCGAGATGTTCTGAGTTCTGATGATCACATTAGCCGTGTAGCCGTCGATATATCAGTGAGGGACCGACAACTACAAATGAGCAAGCAAAATTTCAAACTAAAGATACTTTGATTCGAATGCTATTATTATATTTTAATGAGGAGTTATGAGTTTTTCCTCAAGATATTTCTTAATATTTATTATTATAAAACCAAACATATATTACCGAGCTGTAATGGCCGAGTGGTGAAGGCAGCTGACTCGCAACTGTGTACTCCTCACCGAGTATAGGTTGGAGCCACTGCTGGGTGCGTACGTCAAGTGTGAGAGCACAACACGTTGTACGATTCATGTTTACATGCATTCCATGACGACGCACAGCATTCGGGAGGTGCATGATCGAAGTGATTGCATTGACCAGCCTGCCTAGATGTTTCCACGGTTTCTCTAGGCTGTCATGACGAATGCCAGGTTGTGTATTTAGGTCGTGGTCAGCCCGTGTGTGCTTTTCTATTAACTGGAAAGTTCTTACCTGTCGATAAGACAATTTCTTGACTAGGACTGGTATTGGTGTAGCACTATAACACAACATGGCAAGGAAAACAAAAAAAAAGTATAAATTTAGCTGAACATGGAAAGTTCGAATGACATAATTTATGCTATATTTATGTAACCATATATTTATATAACCATATGTTGTTAAATTATAACACTGATAATTATACGGTAAAACACAATATTATGTTTGCTCATTAACATAGTTATTATGCAGTAGTTAATTATGTTTAAGTTAACAAATGTAGCTACAATTGAGTTAGTATAATTTTTACTAATTTATATTTGATCTATGTATAGGATTCTGCTTATAACGCTGGCAAAGCATGCTGTGGGATTGATATGGAAGTTTTGAGTATTGAAAATAGCACAGAGATGATGTGTCTTTATAATATAATTGCAGCTAGTAAGTATGCTGGGTGTGGGTATGTGTCTCTGTTTGTTTGTGTGTGTGTGTGTCTGTCTGTCTGTCTGTCTGTCTGTCTGTCTGTCTGTCTGTCTGTCTGTCTGTCTGTCTGTCTGTCTGTCTGTCTGTCTGTCTGTCTGTCTGTCTGTCTGTCTGTCTGTCTGTCTGTCTGTCTGTCTGTCTGTCTGTCTGTCTGTCTGCCTGTCTGCCTGTCTGTCTGTCTGTCTGTCTGCCTGTCTGTCTGTCTCACTCTCTCTCTCTCTCTCTCTCTCTCTCTCTCTCTCTCTCTCTCTCTCTCTCTCTCTCTCTCTCTCTCTCTCTCTCTCTCTCTCTCTCTCTCTCTCTCTCATTTCCATATGTTACACATCACCTCACCGTCCCAGTTACGGAAAGTCAGTTAATGTTTTGTTATTATTAATATTATTTTTACATACTTGAGATGCTATAATATAAATCAACCTATTAACAACTTCACTGCTCTCAAAAATTTAGCTAAGTATTTTTAAACTGTCAAAATGTGTCATTTTCCTATACGGTCCACACGGAAAAAACTATCTAAAGAGATACTATTTAGACTTATTTCATAATAAATTCGTTAGATACATACTAAACTTTTTAGAATCTAAATAGTTAACTATTTACCGCTAAAGAAATTACGTTTGTACTAACGAGTTACTCTTTAAACTTTTTGCAAGAAAGTTATTATTTAGCACTAAAGAGTTATTGATATGTATCTAAATAATTTATTAAATTTATGTTTTCCGTGCATGAAATTGAGTGATCTAACACGGCGTCAATTGTAACATGATAATGCAGACTTCTTAAAAATTAAAATATTTCAGATGCAGCGCTTCAAAATAGAAGATACTGGACATCTGGAGTTTTCTCAGGTTGTGAAGGGTCAGGGTACAAGTGGTGCGCAGATAGTAACACAACCTTCTACCCTGGGGTACCCTGGCTTGAAGGTAGACCTGATTATGTCAACAATGCTATGCAGTGTGCGAGTATGGAGAGTTTTGGCAGTGTCTATTTAGTGGATAATACTTGTGATCTACCATACAACTATATCTGTGAGGTGAGAGTGTTTCGTAGTGATTGATTGATTGATTGATTGATTGATTGATTGATTGATTGATTGATTGATTGATTGATTGATTGATTGATTGATTGATTGATTGATTGATTGATTGATTGATTGATTACTGATTGGTTAATTGATTGACTGATTGATTCATTGTTGACTGATTAAATGATTCATTCATTCATTCATTCATTCATTCATTCATTCATTCATTCATTCATTCATTCATTCATTCATTCATTCATTCATTCATTCATTCATTCATTCATTCATTCATTCATTCATTCGTTCGTTCGTTCATTCATTCATTCATTCATTCATTCATTCATTGGATTGATTGATTGATTGATTGATTGATTGATTGATTGATTGATTGATTGATTGATTGATTGATTGATTGATTGATTGATTGATTGATTGATTGATTGATTGATTCATTAACATAATTATTATATAATTATGTTTATAATATTAATGTAGTAATATTAGTTCGTAGACTCGGTTTTCTTGCACCAAAAAATGCGCCGTTTATTTTCATAATCAAAGTTAGTCGTCATTTTAGTAATAGAAAAAAGTGTTAAAAAGCACCATTATTGGTTGATGCTTAAATTTAAGGCAGATAATCAGCTATACTGCGGGATTTGACTAAAAAGTTTTAAGGAAATAAAAATATAATACTTTGTATAGTACGTGATACGCTATCTTTATTGATATATAATTCACGTCAAAGCTCTTTGATGCCGTGTTTGTGGTGCCTAATGCATTGGCTAGCATAGGGATTGAATCATAGGGAATCATAGGCTTTGATGGAGGTTTCATGTTTTGTTTGCTATTAAAGGCGTAGAACACCTTGAACAAAAAAGTTGTGTAATATCCTAACAAACCAGAAAATCAACGTTGATTTGGCCGGAGTCATTGATTTCTAATTTATTTTACATTCACAAAATGCCACTGACGGTCACTGACGTCACAGCTTGCCCGGTTTACGCGCACAGGTCGCCCGGTTTACGCGCGCGTAAAACAAGCGAGCTGTGACGTCAATGACCGCCAGTATCATTTTGTGAATGGAAAATAAATAAGAAATCAATGACTTTGGCCAAATCAATGTTGATTTTCAGGTTTGTTAGGATATAACACAACTTTTTTGATCAAGGTGTTCTATGCCTTAAAAAAATGATGTTTTCCTATGTTGCCTTGTGTATTCCTAACAAACAAAATAGAAGCTTTTAAATATGATTGGATAAGCGGTGCTATAAATCAAATTACATTGCAGGGCAGTATAACAACCAGTACGACATGTGCGACCCCAACCTGTGTCGATGATAATTGTAAAGCAGACGTGAGTATGCAACATTTCTAATCTCTTAAAGGCATAGAACAACTTTAACAGAAATACATGTCTAGTATCCTAACATACCTAAATATCAACGTTGATTTGGCCGGAGTCATTGATTTCTAATTTATTTACATTCACAAAATGTCAGTTGCATGTTCATGACGTCACAGCAGCACAGAGATATTGATGCACCTTGGATATATTGTTTTTGTACAGTATATGCCCAACCCAACACTCCAAAGTTATTAAATCAATTATTACTGTAGTGATACCATACACGGAAAACATAAATTTAATAAATTATTTAGATACATATCAATAACTCTTTAGTACTAAACAATAACTCTCTTGCAAAAAGTTTAAAGAGTAAATCGTTAGTACAAACGTTATTTCTTTAGCTGTAAATAGTTAACTCTTTAGATTCTAAAAAGTTTAGTATGTATCTAAAGAATTTATTATGAAAAAAAGTCTAAATACTAACTCTTTAGATAATTTTTTCCGTGTATATAAAGCTTGAGAAACAGGAATAATTAAGGAGTTTCCCAATGTTATCACTTATCAGTATAGTATAATCATTTTTTCTCCAGGAAGTGGCCACGCCCTTTTTGAACTAAAACACTAGATGGCGCATCCAAGGTTTTTTAGCTCTGTTTTAATTGCATTTTCTTTATGTTTTAACCAGGGATATTTACTCAATGATGATGGCAGCGCTTTAGGTAATTATTATTTTTGTTTTATTGAAATTTGTATTAATAAATCTAAAACTACAGACTGCAGGTGAAGTAGCTAGCCAGGTAGTATAATGTAATTTTTTTTATAAAAATGATAACTACAGGTGAAGCAGTTAGCCAGGTAGTACAAATAAAATATACAATTCTTGCATATAATTAATAACTACTATAATTAAAGCCATCCATGTTACACGAGTTATGGAAAAGAGTGTACTTTCATAAGGGACAGTTTAGCAATACTACAAAGTGATAACTAAAAAAGAAATTTATTAGATATTATTTATATATTAATTGATTATATTTCAGTACCCCCCAGTTATGGAGAAATTAAAGAGGCTTGTGGAAAAAAATATTTCTTTAGCACTGCAAAGGTGATTTTTTTATATATTCTGTAATTAAAGAGAATACTATATGGAATGGATGGAAGGGAAGGGAAGGGAAGGGAAGGGAAGGGAAGGGAAGGGAAGGGAAGGGAAGGGAAGGGAAGGGAAGGGAAGGGAAGGGAAGGGAAGGGAAGGGAAGGGAAGGGAAGGGAAGGGAAGGGAAGGGAAGGGAAGGGAAGGGAAGGGAAGGGAAGGGAAGGGAAGGGAAGGGAAGGGAAGGGAAGGGAAGGGAAGGGAAGGGAAGGGAAGGGAAGGGAAGGGAAGGGAAGGGAAGGGAAGGGAAGGGAAGGGAAGGGAAGGGAAGGGAAGGGAAGGGAAGGGAAGGGAAGGGAAGGGAAGGGAAGGGAAGGGAAGGGAAGGGAAGGGAAGGGAAGGGAAGGGAAGGGAAGGGAAGGGAAGGGAAGGGAAGGGAAGGGAAGGGAAGGGAAGGGAAGGGAAGGGAAGGGAAGGGAAGGGAAGGGAAGGGAAGGGAAGGGAAGGGAAGGGAAGGGAAGGGAAGGGAAGGGAAGGGATATTTTACTCCTCAAGACCAGGTTTTGAAATAAATTTGATAAAAGTGTAGCACAGTATAACAATATGACAAGACTTAATAGTAAAATTTAAAAATATTTCAGTTAAATTTTTGTCAAGCCAGACGAGCGTGTTGTCGCATGAATATGCAGCTTGTCGCCTTTGAGACATGGACTGAACTGAACTGCATCTATGACTTTAATATAGGTAAGCTCTTTTCAAGTGTAATACAAAATAAACAAAAACGCTCCAATTTATTGGAGAGAAAATCTTATACAAATTCAAACTTCCTGTGCTTAAAAAGGATTACATGGATTACTTACTTTTTCAGACATTGATATTTTGTAATTCTCTTAAAAAAGCATTGAAAATCTTGTATAAAGTTTTGAAATCCTTTTAGTATTGTGGAATCACATTCGTTACGACCAAATGAAAGAATATGATGACTTGCAACGGCCACGTTTTACATTCATTACAATAATGTGATTCTATAACGCTTGTGACGTCATTTACGCTGCATCTTCGTATTGTCAACGGTTATACTGACGTCATAACCATTGATTCCCATTATTAAAAACATTAGCAAAACCGTGTTCTAGATTTCCAAAGCTTGCTTGTTAGAGTGTTACCATATTTAAATGCGTATATTTTAAATCCTGATGTTCCAAATTTGTTCAGCAAACACCAAACACGAAGACTGGTTCTACACCTCAGCTCGTGCTCCGTCACCACTAAGCACATTTACTTGGTGCCCCTCTAACAACATAGTGGACTCTTCCATGTGGATACCAGGCAGACCCAATAATAACCAAGGAGGGGAGGTAGTCGGGATACTTTTCCTGGACTCGAGAACTGCATCTAGAAATACTTTGGATGACTTGAAATCTACTTTTGATCTTAGATATATGTGCGAGGTATAACTGTCTGTCTGTCTGTCTGTCTGTCTGTCTGTCTGTCTGTCTGTCTGTCTGTCTGTCTGTCTGTCTGTCTGTCTGTCTGTCTGTCTGTCTGTCTGTCTGTCTGTCTGTCTGTCTGTCTGTCTGTCTGTCTGTCTGTCTGTCTGTCTGTCTGTCTGTCTGTCTGTCTGTCTGTCTGTCTGTCTGTCTGTCTGTCCGATGCTATATTACATAATAATTACTATATTAAAAAGCACAAATATTATGTGGCACTTACTCTACATCAAGTTTTATTTAAAATGTGACACAAAATGGATTTTATGTATATTTGCCGCACCACTACGAGTCAATACATAACAATAAAATAGGTGTCTACTGCTGCCCTCCTCCACCTTTTACTTTTTGACATCACTTTTGACATCTATGATATTCTGATAATCGAATTGATCAAGACAGGAAACGAGTCAACTTATGCGATGAGTAAACATGATGCAAACTAGAGAGGAGGAACAATGGGTGGGAGAGTTTATTTTGGTGCGCTTTGATAAAAGTCAAGTAAAAGGCGGAGAAGTGCAGCAGTGAATATCTCTCTTATTGTATGCATGAACTTATATACGTAAAATCTTTTGTATCCCATTTTTAACAAAAATCGCTGTACATCATAATTATTTACCATTTTTTCTTTTAACTATTAATATTTACCATTTAGCTTATATACGTAAAATACTTTAAATCCCATTTTTAACAAAAATCGCTGTACATCATAATTATTTACTTTTTTTTCTTACCAAATACATACATCATGACGCCATAATCCCTTTCGGCCAGGACCAAAATTTTCTAGTAAATGGGCTTACAATGATCTGTGGTTTACCAAACCACAGGCTCTACCCTTAATACCACACTCCTCTGGGCTCCTAATACCAGACCTATGCAGTTCGGACCACCAAATCTTACAATGGTGACATTCACAATGGTGACATTCACCACAATGTACGAGAGGTGGTCAAACTGCCCGGCCAACCTACAACATTAAAATTACGTAATTTTTGTTTTTCATGAACTTAAATTTTAATTTGTTAAAAAATATTCTTGCAGAGTGTTGGCGCGGCTCCTCCAGCAGGCTGATACTGCTGTAAATGTGTTAGGTTTTTAATTTATTGATGAAATGTACTCAAGAAAAAATTTAAGGCATAGAAAACATGATACAATATGAATTCTTTTTAATCATTAAACACTAATACATGTATATAAACACTAAATTGAATCTACAAAACTGATGATAATTTTTACCAGAATGTAAATGTGGCCCCACAAAAGAGAGTGTAAAAATACTGTAAAGAATGCAATTTGTGAGAATATTTCTGTTTATGACGTCAGAAACATGCAAAAACTAGTATGAAAATGTTGTGTGGGTTGCATTAATCAAAAATTTCTGATCACTGCTACGGCGTTACAGTTGAGTTTTGAGACCAGTTAATATTATTTATGTAAGTCCCATCAAGTGTTTTGTGATATAAATGCTTGTGTTTTCATGTTGTTTATGCCTTTAAGGGTTTCATTCTATAAAATTAGTCTCGTATATATGAACGTTTTGTCTTTTGTGTAGCCTCATAATCTTGGGAGAAAACTTGTGACAAAGATTTGTAATTTTATTGTACAAATTCTGATTAAAGTGACGTCACGTTGTGGGCGTCTTTTATTTGTTTTAATTAGAGAAATTTTAAAGGCATCAATATAATGATATTATGGATTTATATACAAGTTAACAGCTCCAGTAGCCAGTTCAATGTAATCCTGGTGATGAGCTGATTACATTGAACTGGCTACTGAATGTTCTTACTTGTTTATAAATCAATATTGATTGATGCTAGCAGCTTCAGTGCAACCATTGCTTACTTTACAAATTTTCTTCCCAATTTGTGGGGCTACACATATTACATGTAACAGGACTACTATAACAGCACACCGATGGCTCCGCGGAAAACTGAACCATCTATAGTCTCCGCGCGCTTCAAATTTGGAACATCTGCGCTCTCCGCCTCTTCCAAAATTGAAGCATCTGTAATGGAGCGCTGGTAAGAGATGCTTCAAATTTGGGAGAGGTGGAGAGCGCAGATGTTCCAAATTTGAGGTACGCGGAGACTATAGATAGTTCAGTTTTCCGCGGAGCCATCGACACTTTATTTGTAGAAATTGTAAATTTTTGTTTAAATAAATATTTTTGTATTATTTAAAATATTGCATATTTATTGATTGTTTTCATATATTATTGTAAAATAATAAACTCAAACTATAAACAAAGTATAATCTGAATTGTTTTTAAATATTTAAATCCTTTTTAATTACAAAAAGTGTAACGATGTTGTTACGGCAAGATTACAGTTTTACTTTTAGCAAGTTTGCTTACTTTCATGCGTCACAACCGGCCCTGTGGCGCAG
>OX439133.1:1880430-1925430 GCA_949318235.1 Ecdyonurus torrentis
GAGAGGAATGTAACATTGATGATATTTGTAATGTTTTTGTAAACTACCCATGTCTAGTAAATAAATAATGAAATGAATGAATGAATGTATGTATGAATGAATGAATGAATGAATGAATGAATGAATGAATGAATGAATGAATGAATGAATGAATGAATGAATGAATGAATGAATGAATGAATGAATGAATGAATGAATGAATGAATGAATGAATGAATGAATGAATGAATGAATGAATGAATGAATGAATGAATGAATGAATGAATGAATGAATGAATCAAGAAATAAACAAATAAATGAATAAATAAATAAATAAATAAATAAATAAATAAATAAATAAATAAATAAATAAATAAATAAATAAATAAATAAATAAATAAATAAATAAATAAATAAATAAATAAATAAATAATTAATAAATAAACAAATAAATAAATAAAATCGTGTACTGCATTTATATATCGTTACCCTATTCTCGCAGACTTTATATGTCAATCCCACGGGCTAGCAAAGTCAAACAAGCAACTGACTTCTATAGAGAATGGTTTTGGGAAAGAAAAAAAAAATATTGTTGAGTGTTTCTTAAAGGGGTAGTCAACAATAGGTTTTTAAATTATTCTTAAAAAAACTGCCAAAAATGCTATATCTAAAAACTTAAATTATTGAAGAGTTGAGAGTAAAAGCCCAAATCTACATCACAACTATAGTTGTATACAACTTGCGCTCATACTAGTTTAGCGCAAGTTAAGGGTTGTATCTTAAAATCTAAAAAAGAAAAATTCGAAACTTTATGATGCTATTTAAAAGTTTATTGTAACAGCTACCTATGATAAAATTTTCCGAATCTGTGACCATCAGATAAGAGAGAAAATAATTATAGAAATTAACATGGGCTCTTATGGGACTAAAACTTCAAAAAATCATAATTTTTAATCTTTTTTTTTTTTTTTTTTTTTTTTTTTTTTTTTTTTTTTACATTTTTTAAGATAACATATCGTAATGTATCACTGTGCAAAATTTCAGATATTTCTTTCTTTATAATTCTTTTAGTCTAAATTTCGTAGTACCTGATTTCCCGCCTTAATAATTACATTGTTGAGATTGCGTTTTCAAGATGTTTAATAAAACAATGATCTTAATGTCTATTTAAAAATTCATTGTTGAATATTCCTAAAACAAAAATTAATATATATACATAACCCACATATGACGGTTTGTAATAAATCTTACTCGTAATGCAGCTCAATTGATATTTTTGATCTCGTGCCAAGATTTTATTAGTCGTGAAGCTTCCAGAGCTTTATCAAAAACAATTGATATAAATACGCCAAGGTTCTTGTATAGCAAGTTCAGAGCAAGAGAGAGTAGTTTAATAAACTACACACAACTCTTCAGCCAGCTTCGAAATTTTTTCTTTCTTAAAAACATCTGATCATGACGTCGTTACCTGTTTACTACGTTTATATAATGGTTGATCATTGTTATTTCTTTGTTTAGAATTTTGGACCTAATAAGAATGAATGAAACTTCAAAAAAAAAAAAAAAAAAAAAAAGTTCCGGATGCTAAAAATGCTAAACACTTTTATTGGCCCAAAAAACAAGATCAACCAATGAATGTGTCTTATTTTGTTGGTCAGCCAATCACTGTGAATGAGATTCACTTTACTTTACAGAATAAACAGTAGTTTTTAAATTACTATGCATTCTATTTGAAGCACGGGCAAAAGAAGGTAAATAAATAAATAAATAAGTAAATAAATAAATAAATAAATAAATAAATAAATAAACAAATAAATAAATAAATAAATAAATAAATAAATAAATAAATAAATAAATAAATAAATAAATAAATAAATAAATAAATAAATAAATAAGTAAATAAATAAATAAATAAATAAATAAATAAATAAATAAATAAATAAATAAATAAATAAATAAATAAATAAATAAATAAATAAATCTCAGATAAGGAGTATTATGATTACGATTTTCTTTTTTAATAAAAATTGTGTTAAAGTAGTTGTAAAATATATATTTATTTTACTCCACCATTGCTATACATTACAAAAAGCATTAAATTAAAATACGACTTATTTGTATTATAGTGTATATGCATTTATGTTATCACTCAATAACATGTGCCGCATAGGGAAATGACTCGACATTTTACCAGTTAAAAATGCTAAGCAAAATTTTTGAGAGCATTGATGTTGTTAATAGCTTGAATTAGTATCTCAAGTGTAAAACAAAAAATTAAAATAACCAAAAAATTAAATGATTTCTCAAAGAAAATTACCATAAATTTATTTTGTCCTACGTGTTGAGCAATGTGTACTCCAATATGGCATCCAAGCGCATTAAATATGACGTCATGCGCATTTACCATTTAAAGTAAATATGTTTTTATTACTTTATTATGCAATGCCTTTGCTTTTTTAAGTTAAGCCACCTTTTCAAAGGAAAAAAAAAAAAAAAGGGATTGCCTAACCTATTAATACAAGAGCTTTGTTTATACAAGAATGAATTATATAAAACATTGAAACTTTTCTCTCTATCCAGCACTAACATCGTGGTACTCGTGGGTGAAACTCCGTGCTTGGCTTCAATTTATTTTACATTTAACTTTAAAGTCGTATTTTGAAGTATTTGTGATTAATCTCGCCTTCTCTTATACGTTTGGTAAGTTTTCAAAATTTATTGACAGCACTAAATATTTTGTTTTCTTTTACGTATTAACAATAACAAAAATAATTACGTAATTTATTCTTTCCGTTAAGTTAAGATAAAGTGTGAAATGGAATTTATTTGTTTTATGTATTAAATTGATAAATATTTACACAAGTATTATTATATTTATTATATATATATATATAGATATGTTAAAAATTATAATAATGGGCTAACAAATAGCTGATATAAAAATATATATCCTTTATAATATTTAAAAAAAAAAAATGGAAATTATTGTATGTTTATTTGTTTATTGTTGTTGTTGTTGTTTTGTTTTTTTGTTTTTTTTTTTAATTATTGATATATTTTTTTTCTTTTCATTTCATTTCTTTTCTTTTCTTTTCTTTTCTTTTCTTTTCTTTTCTTTTCTTTTCTTTTCTTTTCTTTTCTTTTCTTTTCTTTTCTTTTCTTTATTTTGCTTTACAATTCAAATTTTATTAAATTTACTATTTCTTTAAATAGTTTTTTTGTCATTTATTATTGTTATATTACAATAATAATTATAATATAACAATAATAAATTATGACAGAAACTATTTCATGAAATATATTTATATTGTATTTTTTTTATAATGTATTTTTGCAATCAATATGTATATACCAATTGGTATTATGAATTATGATCAATAAAGCGACTGAAATAAAAGTTGCTCGCTAATATAATATTATTGCGTTATTTTTTATTTGTTAATATTTTGACTTAAATCAGAATATTTAATTTCTTTTGTTTTTTAAATTTTTTTTTTTTGAAAATATACAATATATATAATATATATATATAAATATATATATATATATATATATATATATATATATATATATATATATATAATATATATATATATATATATATATATATATATATATATATATATATATATATATATATATATATATATATATATATAATAATAAATATGATTTATTGTAAGAAACTGAAAGACCAAAGCATGTTGTACCATCAAATGAGCTGCCCGACTATTAAGAAATGTTATTGTTATTTTCCATGTTATACAGCGATGATCTACCATATCATGTTCCTGTCTCTACTGTCACTGCATTATCACCTGGCGTACATAGCAGCTCAGGTAACTACATATATAAATTATAGCATTAATTAATATATGCAATAATTATGCTAGATAA
This sequence comes from Ecdyonurus torrentis, assembly GCA_949318235.1. Taxonomy (NCBI): domain Eukaryota; kingdom Metazoa; phylum Arthropoda; class Insecta; order Ephemeroptera; family Heptageniidae; genus Ecdyonurus; species Ecdyonurus torrentis. Next base: position 1,884,307 of record OX439133.1, read on the forward strand.
TTTTCAACATAATATATGCTATAATACCTAAGTTAAAATAGCATAAATATTATGATGCACTGAAAAATTATTTATGTGGTTCTAATTTAGTGTTGTTTATGCTATGACATAAATTACGTTATTTATTCTTTCCGTATAAATACGAATTAACGTGTTTTACTTAATAAACATTTTTAAAGATATATTCATTATTTGTACACTGATACATCAACTTTAGGACTTTTTACTGCATAGACTACTATTTTCTTTTGATGATATGATAATAATTTTATTCATGTTAAAGTTGACGTCATAAGTGAGCGCTAATTAATATTGGCCGATATGTGAAAATGACTCATTTTAGGGAGTTTTTTTTTTTTTTTTTTTTTTTTTTTTTTTTTTTTTTTTAGATTATTGATGCTGTTAACTGGTTGAATTAGTTTTTCAAGTATGCAACGAAAGTAAATAATAAGAAAGCTAAATTTCCAAAGAAAAAAAACAAAAACTATATTTGCGCTATGATGAGCAATGTTATTCATTGCTCAATAAATGCATCGAAGTGCATTTATTATGACGTCATGTGCACACACCATATAGATAAATAATTTTTTTGGAAATTATTGTTTGTTTGTTTTTTAATTTTTTATGATTTAACTAGACGTAAATATAAACCATACTGTTTCCTTCATTTATTTATTTATTTTTTTTTTTTTGCAGCCAGTTGACACTAATTTAATAGAACCAACCAACGCCACAGTACAAGCAGGAGGTACCACAGGTCAAGAAGATATAAAAAATTTAAATGAAACAATGGAGGAAATAAAAGGAGATGAAAATATTCTTATAACAATTCTTAACGAAATAAAAAAAGAATTTGAAATCAAAATGGATGAAATGAAAAATATACAAAATGAAAATAAAAAAGTAACCAGCACTATATTAAAAACGTTAGAAAAACATGCATGCGTGCTGACATTATTAAGTTTAAAAACTATAACTATAAATGGCCATAGGTATTATTTTTCTCATGAACAACCTAAAATGTCATGGTATAATTCTGATATATTCTGTAAAACTCATGGTATGCAGTTACTGAGTGTGGAAACTCAGCAAGAGTATGGCTTACTTAAACTTGAAGTGGATAGATTGATCAAGAAAACTGGCGATTATCCTTGGACTAGCGGAAGTGATGAAGCTACAGAGGGAAAGTGGACTTGGACTTCAATTGGTAGTGAGGTAAATTTTTTTGCAGGTAAATATAGTATGGATAATAATAAGCATCAAAATTGTTTATTTTTAACTAATAATGGTTGGGGAGATGCTTCTTGTTTGTTGGTTAGGAGTTTTGTATGTGAACAAAATACTGATTGTTAATTATTATACATATTAGTTTCAATGCTTCTTACCGGTGGTGACGTATATGGCTATCTGGAGCATTAACCACCTGTTTTATATTGCACAAGCTCCAGGTTTAGTCGGGACTTTGAAAATTTAAACATTTGTTTTGTTAAATTATTTTGAGAAGTGTAAAAGCTTTATTTTGACGCGTGAAATCAATACTCTTCAAAAGGAAAAACTTTTTTTTTTGTTTTTTTCCTGCAATTGACCACTTGCAATGAACGGACTTTTTAAAATAATTTAAATAATTCTTAATGCATTTCTTATGTAAAAATCGTTTTCACTTACTTGCTGCAACAATTAAAAACATTTTATTGCAAGTGGTCCATTTTTAGAGAAAACTGCTTCACGAATAGCAGACGTTGTAAAAGTAGGTTTAGTGAGAAAATAAACAAACTGACAGCCCAACAATACTAACAAAGTGCTAGCAGACGACTTTGTGTTCCTGTCTACATTTAACATGCTTTCTTATGGGGCAATGAAGCAGCTATAAATTAAGTTAGAATTATTTTTCCGAGCTGAAATTTTTACTGGGGTAGCTTACTGACAGTGAGCCTCAAAGCTTTTGTTTTCCTGGATTTGAAGTCAGTTAGGTGAAAAAATAATTTTTAACAAAATCACTTGAAATCCAGGAAAACTAAAGTTTGTAGGCTCAGTAAGCTACAGTAAAAATTTCAGGTCTGAAAAATAATTCTAACTCCAGTTAAATCTGCTTCATTGCCCCATAAGAAAGCATGTTAAATGTAGACAGGAACACAAAGTCGTCTGCTAGCACTTTGCTAGTATTGTTGGGCTGTCAGTTTGTTTATTTTATCACTAAACCTACTTTTGCAATGTCTGCTTTTCCGGAAAATTTTAAACGAGGGATACTCTGGGCAGGTTAATTTTAACTGTTTTAAGCTTATGATTTTGTTTTTTCCTCTTTTTGTTTTTTCCTCTTTTTTTTTGTTTTTTCCTCTTTTTTTTTGTTTTTTCCTCTTTTTTTTTTTTTAATTTTATTGCCGGTCAGAAGCCTTGCATTTCTTGATATGTAAAATAATATTAATGTGTGTTAAAAATAGTCATAGTTTTTTTCATAGCAGAAGATTTCTTTGATACTGTACAATTTTTATTATTGCATTTAAAACTGTGTGAGTTTACTAAATTTTTTTTTCCAACTTTAAATAAAATAATACAAAATAATGAATTGCATTTTTTTTTCTTTTATATATTCTATAAATTATTATATAAAAAAATATTATTATAATATAGCAGACGTTGCAAAAGTAGGTTTAGTGATAAAATAAACAAACTGACAACTCAACAATACTAACAAAGTGCTAGCAGACGACTCTGTGTTCCTGTCTACATTTAACATGCTTTGATAGTATTTCAGGGTTGTATTTAGATGGATTGTACAAAAAAATTGTGTAATATCCTAACAAACCTAAAAATCAACGTTGATTTGGCCGGAGTCATTTATTTCTAATTTATTTTCCATTTACAAAATGCCACTGGCGGTCACTGACGCCACAGCTCGCCCGATTTACGGGCGCGTAAAACAAGGAAGCTGTGACGTCAGTGACCGCCAGTGGCATTTTGTGAATGGCAAATAAATTAGAAATAATTGACCCCGGCAAAATCAACGTTGATTTTCAGGTTTGTAAGGATATTACACAACTTTTTTGGTTCAAGGTTTTCTACACCTTTAATGATACCATTTGAAAGTTAACAGTAACAGCTACCTATGATAAAATTTTCACAACCCATGACCATCAGATAAGAGAGAAAATAATTATTGAAATATTAACATGGACTCTTATGGGACTAACACTTCAAAATTTCATAATTTAAAATCTAGCATAATGCCCCCCCCCCCCCCCCCCGCACACATTTTTTCTAATTTTTGAAGCTACTATATTCTAAAGTATTACTTTGCAAAATTTCAGATTTTTCTTTATTTACAATTTTTTTAGTGAAACTCAGCAGTTCCTGATTTCCCGCCTTAAAGTATTCACCGGAGTGAAGTTTTTTAATGTAATAAAAGGAAAAATCAAACAGTTTAGTAAAAAGGGGGGGGGGGGGGGGAACGAGTGAACAAATGAGTTAAAGTAAAAATATAAAATTAAAATATTATTTCCATAATTTATATTAAAAAAAATAGCAGAATATATTTTTCATTGTGAATTTGATAATACAAATTTTATATTTATTATATTTTAATTAAAATTTATAAAAGTAAAAATTAAAAGTATTTGACCACATAAAATAAGATAACCAGTAAACCGTTTACACTCATTGTTGGTCAGGAATACATAGGCCACCGGAAAACATAAATTTAATAAATTATTCAGATACATATCAATAACTCTTTAGTACTAAACAATAACTCTCTTGCAAAAAGTTTAAAGATTAACTCGTTAGTATAAACGTAATTTCTTTAGCGGTAAATAGTTAACTATTTAGATTCTAAAAAGTTTAGTATGTATCTAAAGAATTTATTATGAAAAACGTCTAAATATGAACTCTTCAGATAATTTTCTCCGTGCAACATAGGAAAAACGTATTTTTTTTAACAGGTAAAGAAGCTTCAAAGCTCAATCAAAGCATTATTTCTAGCTCCTAATAAGCTTGAAGAATATGAGAAAAATTCGTTCAGTTTAAATAAACTCTTTTTATGTTAAAAATTAAAAGAAATGATATTTCCCCTATGCTGGACAATGCATTATGCACCACAAACATGGCGACAAAGCGCAAGGATGTGCAAGAGGTCTATAGAAACTTACAGAACTGATAAGTAAATTAATGGATAAGAGAAATTCTAAGATTGTGATTCTAAGATCATTAAAACTGATAATTAAATAAAACTTTTTGTGGCTAGTTATTTATATTGCGCCTCAAAATAATTTATATTACTATTTTTTTGTTACCGTAGCGCATTAATTAAAATATGTAATTTTTTTTGTGTAGCATTTTTATTTTGGGGGGAGGTCTGTGATATGGACCGCTTACACTCATATTTAAAAGCTTCCATTTTATTTTGTTAGCAATAGGGTGTATGCATTCATTTTAAAGTCGACGCCATGTTGGATAAATCAATAACATGAATGATATAGGAAAATGACATATTTTGCCAGTTTAAAAACACAATGCAATATTTTTAGAGCATTGTTGTTGTAAATATGTTGAATTAGTATCTCAAGTATGTGAGAAAAATAACACATAACAAAAAATTAACCGATTTCTAAAAGAAAATTGGCTTATATGAAGTTTGTCCTATGCTGAGCAATGTTATTCACTACTCCAGTATGGCCTTCAAGTGCATTAAATATAACCTCATCCACATACACCCTATACATAGTCCAGCATAGGAAAACTGTTATTTTTAATTTTTTTTACAAGCCAACGAAGCTTCAAATCTCAATGAAAGCCTTATTTCTAGATCTTATTTTTAAGGATATGAGAAAAATGATTTCAGTTAATAAAAATACTTATGCAAAAATTGAAGAAAAATTACGTTTCCCTTATGCTAGCCAATATATTAGGCACCACAAACATGGCGTCCAAGCGCAAGGAAGTGAAATATGTCTATATAATTCGAAATATTGATGACATGTTCGTTTGAAATAAATTAATTTACACTTTAAGTAAACCCAATTGATAACGCATTACCTGCTTAAATTATTCTTAAATACGGTTAAAAAAATAAAAAAATACGAATAATAACAACAACAAATATATATATATATATATATATATATATATATATATATATATATATATATATATATATATATATATATATATATATATATATATATATATATTTTATATATATATATATATATATATATATATATATATATATATATATATATATATATATATATATATATATATATATATATATATATATATATATATATATATATATATATATATATATATAGATATATATATATATATATATATATATATATATATATATATATATATATACTTTTTTTAGGTAGTAAATGTTTATGTGTCAGATGTTTTCGGTGTCGCGGAATGTGTCGAATGGAATTAAATCGCCTTAAATGATGAACCTAAAATAAAATTATTTTGATTTGGAAAAAAAAAAAAAAAAAAAAAGGTAGAAAAGAAAAAAAAAAACTAATTTTTTTAGAGAAACATAAAGTAAAAACTACATCAACAGCTACCTATGATTAAATTTTCAGAACCCATGAACATTAGATAAAAGAAAGAAAATATTTATTTTAAATAACATGGGCTCATATGGGACTAAATCTTCAAAAAAAAAAATAATAATAATAAGTCTAACATGGTGATATATTTCCATTTTTTTTTTTTCAATTATTTTTATTTTTTTACATTTCTGAAGATACCATATCCTAGTGCATTTCTGTGCAAAAATTTATTTTTTTACAATTTTTTAGTCAAATTCCGCAGTAGTTGATTTTCCAATTTAATGAAGGCTTTTTCATATTGATTATCGTTTTATTCTTATAAAAAAAAAATTGCACAACAATGTTGTTAGCAATTGTTGAAAAATTTTAGTGATAAAAAAAATTATTCTTCATTTATTTCCTCTGGTTGTTACAATTTTAACTTTACATTCAAGACAAGGTCAATTTTCGCTTGCTGTTGCACTTGACCTATACCAGAGGTTAAGCCATCAAAATAATTAAAATCATTTTAAATATTCTTACATTTAATTACACAATGATCGCATGGCTTCAACAATTTAGTTTGTATTAATTTATTTCTGTGTGCTGTGTTAAATGTTTGTTAAAAATTTTATGGCTACCCTCTATGAGTAACATTTAAAGTAGCAAATCAGGTATTTCGTGATTTTACTAAAAAATTGGAAAGATAGAAAAATCTGAATTTTGCACAGTGATACATTAGGATAAGGTATCTTCAAAAATGTAAAAAAAAAAAATTGTAAGGTAAAACAATGTGAGAGTTTAAATTATGATTTTTTGAAGTTTTAGTCCCATAAGAGCCCATGTTAATTTCAATAATTATTTTCTCTCTTATCTGATGATCATGAGTTCAGAAAATTTTATCATAGGTAGCTGTTACTATTAACTTTTAAATGTCAGCATAAAATTTTGATTTTTTTTTTTAATTTTGCGATACTAGCCATCTATATACAACCATTAACTTAATGTAGTGTTATATTATGTAGTAGAGACAATGAAATTTCCCTCTGCTCCAGCAATAAATTTGTTTAAAGTTTCAATTAAAATAATTTAAAATAATAAAAAAATTATATAACAAAATTTTTTTTTAAATTAATGTTGTTTTCAATTCGTATGACGATTGTTGCCAATTCGTAACTAAACTTTGCAAGAAGAGTATATAAACTTTAAACTGAAGTTAATTGAACTTACTTTAGTGTTATATCTTGTACGGTAAAGTTGTCATTTACATTGGTCATTATTGACCCTTTGAGGTGCTACATTTTGTGCAGTGTATTCGACGTGATTTGTTATTTCAGGTAAGAAATATTTCCTTTTTTATTAATTAAATATCACAAATAAATAAGAAAATAAATTTTCTCTATTTTTCTACATTATTAAACGGTCTATTAATTTACTATTATTAATTTTTACTATTAATTACTATGATGAAGGGGTAGAGACACTAATTTTTTTTTAAAATTGTGTTTAATCCACCATAGTATAAGGTGTATGCGGATGACGTCATATTTATTACGCTTGGAGGCCATACTGGAGTAGTGCGTAATATTTCTCAGCATAGGACAAACTTCATTTAAGCCAATTTTCTTTGGGAAATCGGTTAATTTTTTGTTATTTGTTATTTTTCTCACATACTTGTCACTTGAGATACTAATTCAAAACATATTTACAACATCAATGCTCTCAAAATTATTGCATAGTGTTTTTAAACTGGCAAAATGATTTTTTTTCCTATGTCAACTCATGTTATTGAGTTATCCAACATGGTGTCGACTTTAACATAAATGCATACACCCTATACTAATATAATATGTTTATGATAACAATTTTAAATGTCATTTGGAGCCGGTGTGCCTCATCCTTTTAATTAAAAAAATAAATCAAAGTTTACCCCGCCTGCTTATATATTCCGCTTTACGTATCTTCAGAACCGTCTCACGCTATTTGGTCACTTTTGGTGGCCAAAATTACATTAACCCTCAAGATGCCGGACTAAACATTTTGCGTGGAAGGCCGAGCCTGATCGAGCGTGGACATTTTTAACAAAATCCTAAACCCTAACCTTTTATCCTAATTACCTTACCCAATTAAACAATGATAGAAAACAAAAACATAGCTTCAAATCGATAGTGGCGATATGAGCTAAGTTAGAGCTCCACAGCCAAAACAATAGGCTAATTAGTTTAATTAGCCTCGTACAACCAACCAAGGCCAAGCCCAGTGCACTAGACCCTATTTTTATAATTAAATATTACAAAAGGTATCCATTGTACAAAGCTAAAATTTTTATAGACGATCCAAAATTTATTAAGCTGTATAGCAAAATTATTGAAACATTTTTATCGCAATTATGGTAATAGCAAAAAATTAATAACTGAAATTAGTTTTGTCCATAAGAAATACATTGACCGCGATTCACAATTTTAAACCTCATCAGGTATTAGAGAGGTCGTGTGCCAAAGGTTAGAAAAAAATAGAGCAAGTGATGCGCGATTATATGAAAAAAAATACAACTTTTTATGATGCGAGGGGTCAGGGGTCGCTAGGAAATTTTATTTCATAAGAAGAGAAATCTCGAATCTCAAGAATAAAATTTAAAATAGTAGTATATTCCTTCTTATCTCTCTTGTCATATTAACTCAAACAAATTAAGTTTTATTTATTTATTTATTATTATTAATTTTTTTTTTGTAGAAATTAAAGTAAAAATTAAAATTTCTAGTACGTACGGCATAACCGTTTATAGCAGAAGATATTTTTTTTTTGTCATGCTATTTTTAATTTAAATTATTAAATTATATTCCAATATGCATATTTTTATACATAATTTCTCTTACAGATCTAAAAATCTTTCAGAGGTAGATATTTGCCATATATACAGTATATGGCATTACAAATTACAGAGATGATATATTTTATACTAGATTTTAACAATTACCATTTTTATTTTATGACGTTATTTAGTACTTCGTTTTTTTTTTTTTTTCTTTTCTTACCACACCACACGCGTATTTTTTTACACCTTTTATATATTTATTTTCATTAGCTGGTGTATATTATAAGGACATAAATGAAGCATCAAAAGGGCCGTATTGTGTTATAATATAGAATAATAATTAATGCAAGAAGGCAATAAAGCTTTTAACATCCCTTATTTTTTATCTTACCAAACATTATTTTTCTTTGCGAAAAAAAGGACCCCTCTTTATTTTTGTAAACTATTTATTTTTTTTTAATACTACTTAATATTAACATGATTTAACATTATTTTTAATACTATTTTTTTACTGTTTATTTTTGTAATTTTGGCAATAAAATTTTCCCTCCAAAGTGATCGACTACTCAAGGGGTGACCTTTTATATTTTTTATATACTGTAGAGCGCAGGTATGCAGATGTCCCAGACCCGGTACGGCTGTCCACGCAAAATCAAAACTTTAATTAAGAATTACAATTAATGCATTGGAAATAAAGAATATGTACAAAAAAATATTGTGAAAATAAATATATAGTTCCTCTTTTAACAATTTCTGGTCCAAGTTGGCCACCCTCTCCGTTAATGTTTTTTTACGTGTATTTAAATTCTATATTTGTAATTATTTTATGTTGCAGGGATGTTCAACAAGATGATAGCTCTGGCTTTGTTACTGATCATGTTCTGCAAAGTGGCACAGGTAAGTTTCTTAACATTGCAACTTAGTAATTAATATTTTTAATTAATAAGATCCTGATATTAACTTTAATAAAGGAACAACTGTTTTGAAACCAACTTTAAGTGATTTTCGTCCACATCTGCTTCCGTTTCTACGTACTGCGTATGCTTAGAGTCAGGGGGTAGAAGTGAAGGGGGACTTGAGGGGACCTTTCCCCGCAAAAGAATTTTGAATTACCATTGGGTTTATGGAAATTTCCCTCTTTTTTTCCCTTTAAATTCCCTGCATAAAAGTCAAAGACACTTCTACCCCTGCTTATAGTGAGTGCTTATGTTTATTCAAAATGCGGAAAATAAAGTAACCGGAAGAGGAAACCACGTGACGGTAAAAGTGGGAGAAAAGTTGGTACCAGTAGCAAGCTAAGACTCAGCTACCTCCCACTTTTGCCGACACATGGTTTCCTTTTTCCGGTGACTTCCTTTTACGCTTTTTGAGTAAACATAAGCACTCAATAAGTACAAACGGAAGTGGATGTTAAAGCAAACTATATTAACAGTCATCTCTAATACAAGCATGATCGACCCATAAGAAGAAATATATAGCAACGGATCAACAACGAAAACTTTCCTGTTCAAAACCACACATGTAATTTTGAGGTCTTTAACCATTTTTTATAACAATGGGAAAAAAATCGTCGATTTTGCTTGTAGGAGAAGCCATAAATATAGTATGCGTTAGCGTATATGACCAAAATCGCTTAAAGTCGGTTTCAAAAAAGAATTTGTTCCTTTATTAGTAAAAAAGAAAAAAAAATCTCTTAATAATAAATTAAGAAACACGGGACTAGAAAGCTTTCACAGATTATATATTTTATTAAATTATCTTTTAATGCAATCTCAACGTTTTCATTATTTACTCGCTAATAATACATAAGCCATTTAACGACCGTATGAATAGCCTATGAACCAATGTCACATCTACAACTTGCTCTCACGCTAGCTTGGCGCGAGCTGAAGTTACTCAATTATATTTTTTAATAATTATTTAACTACATATCGATCTTCTCGCGTCAAGATGAAGCTATACTACACTTTACAAATTTCCGAAGAATGAACGATCTACACTTTACAAATTTGCGGCTACCTGGAGCTTCACCTATCTGTTTTATATAGCAGAAGCTTTAAAGTGTAGTAGCTTCATCTTGACGCGAAAGGATCGATATCCAAAGCCGTAAGATACAATTACGTGAATTGTTACGTCATGTATCGAGCACAAATAAGATTAAATCTTTATCACACCAAACTAGCGTAAGAACAATTGAAGTTTAATAGACCAGAGAAAAACATATAAGCATTTATATCACAAAACACTTAATGTCACACATAAATAACTTTAGTTTGTCTCAAAACCCCGTAGCAGTGATCACAAATTTCGATTTATGCAACCCGCACAACATTTTCATATTAATTTTTGCATGTTTCTGACGTCATAAATATGTATAGTCAGTTAAATTGCATACTTTACAGTATTTTTACGTTCTCTCGTAGGGCTACATTAACATTCTGGTAAAAATTGTCATGAGTTCTGAAGATCCCAGTTCGTATTTATTAATTAAAAAGCACATGTTGTTTTATGTGGTCTATGGCTTTAAGTTGTAGCTGTGACGTTAATTTGGCGTCACTAAACGACTTTTGGTCTCGCGGTGCGTTATTATTAATCACACAAACTATATTGAAAATTTTGAAGAGTACAATTTTTAAAGACATCATGAATAAATGTATACCTATATTTAATTTTGTGGTTACATTTTTGTTTCAGTCTCAAGACTCCGATGTGATAAGTAAAATTGAACAGTTTGGCGAGAAACTTGAAGAAGAACTCAATGTAATGAAAGACATAATGACAGAGTTGAAAGGTGAAGAAAATTTTCGTCTTTCAACTCTTATCGGTCAACAGAGATCACTTAGAAACAAAATAGATCATATAAGTGCGCAGCAGAAACAACATGGGAAAAAATTGGAACAATTGAATGAGCAACACAAGGAATTAGATGCTAAAGTGGATAAAATGAATGAAAATTTTAATGAGCAACACAGGCAATTAGACTCAAAAATCAATCAAATTGAGCAAAATATTAATAAAAATCATAATAAAATTTCAGCAGATGTTTCAACTGTGTCTACAAAATTTTCAAATGAAATATCTGTGCTTGGTTTACAGTTAACAAACATCGACGGCACTTTATACTACTTCTCCCTTCGTCAGCGTCTCATGAATTGGTATGAAGCTCAAGATTTCTGTACATCTCACAACATGAGGCTTCTCTATGTGAATTCGCAACAAGAGTGGAACAGTATTAAAAATTATTTGGCCACGATATGGGGTTCAAGTGCTGCATGGACGAGCGGTAATGATCGAGAAGATGAAGACGAGTGGAAATGGGCAGCGGTAAACCGTGACGTCGTATTCTATGGTGGAAAACATTCAGGATTTTCTGGTAGTGGCGATTATGACTGTTTGTCATGTTCCACTGAGGGTTGGAATGATCACAATTGTTCAGATAAAAAATTATACTTTATATGTAAACATTAATATTCCAATTCAAAATATCCAGTGTTGTAGTCGTTACCTGATTTTTCTATAATGTTAACGTAAGGTTAATTTCATATAAAACTATAACTTTAACGATAATGTTAACTCTAATTTGTCCCCAACTATAACGTTAACTATATAGCTTTAAAAAGAAAGTTCGGGGGTTACAAAATGGCTTCTTCAATGTTAGATAATCATGGGGCTACGGAAGGGCTTTGGGTCATCACATGTGAGTCAAAAAACAGTTCTTCTCATTATCTAACATTGAAAAAGCCATCATGTAACCCCTGAACTTTCTCCTTAACAACTTTTTAAAAGGATATTTATTTGTATGATTATTCTTTAATTTAATAATTTTAAATTTTAACATTTTACTTATATTTACGCATTTATAAGTAAAAGGGTAATTTAATTTATTTCTCTCACTTCGTTGGCTGATTTTGTTTTATCAATCTGTATAATAAAGTAAAAATTTCTTATTTCAAAAAGTAACATTAGAGTTATCGCTATGTTAACTTCAATTGTTTGTAAATCTATATTACAGAAATAACCAGTTAACGTTACAGTTAACTTAACGTTAACAATTTTATGTTAACGACTACAAAGCTGACAATATCTTATTATATTTATTTTTCTTCAAAGAAAAAACTATAATTAAGTTCGCTGTATTCATACAATTAGCAATTATGCCATATTTTAACTTTTTAAACATATGGGAAGACAGGAAATATTAAATATATATGATTCATTTTGCAGAGTTTTAAAAAAAAACTTCATAATATTTTTGAGGGCATTAAAGTGCTATTAATATCTTAAATTAGGTTTTAAGTAGGCGCGAAAGTTTCAAATAATAGAAATTAAAGGCTTTAAAACTACGATTATCCTATCTATGATGAGAAATGTTTTATTGCTTCAATATTACGTCAAATTGCATTTAATATGACGTCATTTGCATACACCCTATATGAAAAATACATTTTAATGCTTTCGCGTCAAAAGAGAGCATCTGAACATTCAACCAGCGTGGCGAGTGGAGTATCTGCAATTGTACACACTAAAAAAATTGCATTGAAAAGCTTGTGTATGTACTTATGTACACAGTTTTGCAGTGCTTTAAAGGAACAGACCAGATAAAAACATAAGCATTTATATCACAAAACACTTGATGGGATTTACATAAATAACTTTAGTTTGTTTCAAAACTCAACAGTAGCCCCGTAGCAGTGATCCGTAATTTCGATTTATGCAACCCGCACAACATTTTCATACTAATTTTTGCATGTTTCTGACGTCATAAACATGATATTTTACGCAAATTGCATACTTTACAGTTTTTGCACGCTCTTTTGTGGGGATACATTAACATTCTGGTAAAAATTGTCATAAGTTTTGAAGATCCCATTTCGTGTTTATTCATTAAAAAGCACATGTTGTTTTATGTGGTCTATGGCTTTAAGTATTGTAGAATCAACGGTTATGACGTCACTAAACGTTGACAATCCAACGATAAAAACGTAAATGACGTCACAAGCGTTAAAATCACAATGAAATAAACGTTAAAGTTGGCCGTTACAAATCTACGATTTTTCTATTTTATCCCAACGCTTGTGACGTAACTAACGTTTTTATTGTTGAAATATCAACGTTTAGTGACGTCATAACCGTTGATTACACAATACTTAAATCATTGCAAAACTGTGTACAAGCTTTTCAATGTATATTTTTTAGTGTGTAAGTAAATGGTAGATAGGCCATACACCGTGCGGCGGACAGTGCAGATGCTCTCTTTTGATACGGAATCATCAATTTTTAAGTTTTTTTTTTCTTTTTTTATTATTATTATTATTAAGTTATATTTGACAAGACCAATGCTTGTTGTAACTTTGATTGTTACTATGAACTGCGCGCCTGGGTCAAGGAAGATTATTATTCTTATTATGTAACGAAGTTCATATTGATGTAATTAATGAATCGTTTAAAGGCATAGAAAACATGAAAACATTTGCATTTATATCACAAAACACTTGATGGGACCTATATAAATAACTTTAGTTTGTCTCAAAACCCAACCATAGCTCCGTAGCAGTGATCAGAAAATTTAGATTTATGCAACCCGCACAACATTGTATACTAGTTTTTGCCTGTTTATGACGTCATAAACATGAATATTCACGCAAATTGCATACTTTACATTTTTTTTCAAGCTCTTTTGTGGGGCTACATTAACATTCTGGTAAAAAATATTATCAGTTTTGTAGATATCCCATTTTGTGTTTAGAACATGTTGTTTCAATGTTTTCTATGCCTTTAATAATATAAAAAATGTTTTCAATAATATTTCAGTATAATTTGTTTGCTTATTAATTCAAATTTTCTGATGTATTGTGAATGATCCATATTTCTCTCTGTTCTGTATCTTATAATAAATGAACTGTGTGTACCACCAATACATTGGGGCAAGTAAAATTGCCTGTTTTTGGTTAACAATAAACTAAATGAATCCGGAGCTTATGCTTTATAAAACAGGTGTGACTTAAGCAGGTAGCTGCAAATTTGTGAAGTGTAGATCGTTCATTCTTCAGAAATTTGTAAAGTGTAAGAGCTTCATCTTGACGCGAGAAGATCGATCATTTACAATTCTCCCAATGCTAATGCGAGAGTATGCAGTGTAATTATCTATACGTTAAGTCAACTGTGATTGGCTAGTAGGTTTATAACACGCTCTGTGATTGGTTTAGCACCCCGGATGTAATTAACTTTACGTTAAGTCAGCTGTGATTGGCTAGTAGGTTTGTAACACGCTCTGTGATTGGTTTAGCACCCCGGATGTAATTAACTTTACGTTAAGTCAGCTGTGATTGGCTAGTAGGTTTATAACACGCTCTGTGATCGGTTTAGCACCCCGGATGTAATTAACTTTAAGTTAAGTCAGCTGTGATTGGCTAGCAGGTTTATAACACGCTCTGTGATTGGTTAAGCACCCATTATTAGCATTTTTGTTAAAAAAAATTTCAGTCTTGGTTTCGATACCCAAAATTTCTATAACGATAACGATACTATATTCTAGCATCACACTATAACGATAATGATATCGTTACTTTTAAAAATGTCACCCACGATAACGATAACATAACGATAAATTTTTCGATAACGATAAATATAAATCATAATGCAATTTTTTATTGAAATAAAATATTTTAAATACTTGCTCATGACTGTACTATAGGGTGTGTGCGCATGACGTCATTCTGAGTGCTTTTCGATGCTCATCTTGAGTAATGAATAACATTGATCAGTATAGACCCCTTGCACATCCTTGCGCTTTGTCGCCATGTTTGTGGTGACTAATGCATTGTCCAGCATAGGGGAAACTTCGTTTTTCCTAATTTTCCACATAAAAAATTGTTTATTTCAACTCAACAAATTTTTCTCATATCCTTCGAGCTTATTAGGAGCTAGAAATAAGGCTTTGATTGAGGTTTGAAGCTTCTTTTGCTATTAAAAAAATAAAAATGACGTTTTTCCTATGCTGGCCTATGTATTCCTGACCAACAAAATGGCGGCTCTTAAATATGAGTGCAAGCGGTCTATAGGACAAACGTATTTGTTGTCTATTTTCTTTGGAAATTAGCTATTTTTTGGTTATTATTATTTTTCTTGCATACTTGAGGTACTAATTCAACCTGTTAACAACATCAATGCTCTCAAAAAAATCGCGAAGTATTTTTAAACTGGCAAAATGTGCCATTTTCCTATACCGGCCAATGTTATTTAGTACTCACTTATGACGTCGACTTTAACATGAATGAAACCACCCTATACCTACAATGATTAAAAGCTTCATTACCAAATACTTTTTTAATTTTTTCGTAATATTTTCTTATTTTTCTGCGCACTTTTCTTACTTTTCTGTGTATTTTTTCTTATTTTTGGAGCAAAAAGCATCGTTATATATGCGACGATAATATCGTCAAATTTTTGTTAATCTATAACGATAACTTTTATAAAACTGTTAATATATACAACGTTTCGATAATCGAATATCGTTATATAATCGTTATCGTATTTACGATAATCGAACCCAAGACTACAAATTTTTAACTTTTTTCCCAATATACGAAACTATAAATTACCATGGGAAAATATTCTATAGTTACGAAAATAAGTTGAAAAAAAATTAAAGAATGTGATTTGTTTTCTGAGTTTGTAGTTTTGGAGATATATGTGCTTTATGTGCTTTTAACAAATGAAAATAATAAATATTACAAAAAAAAAATCTGTGTATCAATTATTAATATATTTAAGTAAATACTTAGCAATAATTAGTGTAAATTAGAAATTGCTTTTGTTTATTAACAATGGTTTGATTTTTTTTTTTTTAACTTGTATGTATGATATTATTATTCATGATATACTGCCAATAATTTTTATTGAAAATTATGTATTTTGATTAATTAAAATTAAATTAAAGTAATTTGATAAAGTGTGGCCAAAAGGTGCCATATGATCAAGTGGCACCGATATTGATAAAGAAGGCACGTGGATGTGGAGGGTAGTTCACAGAGAAGTCAAATTTTTTGGAAACAAACGAAGTTTTTTTAACGATAACAATCATAATTGTTTACTATTAACTCCGAGTGGTTGGCGAGATTACAATTGTTCATCTAAGTATTTTTTTATATGTTACAAATAAAAATTATTGTGAAATAACACACACACACTTATAACTTATAGGAATATAGACCAGAGAAAAACATAATATATTTATATCACATAACACTTGATGGGACTTACATAAATAACTTTAGTTTGTCTCAAAACACAACTGTAGCTCCGTAGCAGTGATCAAGAAATTCGATTTATGCAACCCGCTTAATATTTTCATACTAATTTTTTAATGTTTCTGACGTCATAAACATGAATAGTCAAGCAAATTGCATACTTTACAGTTTTTTTACTTCTTTCGTGGGGCTACATTTACATTCTGTTAAAATTTGTCAACAGTTTAGAAGATCCCATTTCGTGTTTATTCATTAAAAAGCACATGTTGTTTTATGTGGTCTATGGCTTTATTATCACAATATAATGTTAAGATTAGGCATGCTTTGAAACAATTTAGATTTATTTTAAGTAAAATTCATTTATTTTAATACCAATGGCAAATACATTTTAGAAAAGTTGGTTTAATAAATATTTGTCTATTAGATAATAATGTTAAATATGAAATAAATATTGAGGAAGTCTACACGAAGTTAACCCCTATGTTTGAATACGTCATTTGAAAGAGAAAAAGTAGTAGATAAACTTAGCATAGGCATTTACCTGCAAAATTGACGTTTTATTTAATAAAAGAAGAAATAAAAAAGTTCAATTCCCAACCCTTTGCCGACTGTGACATCATTTGTTTACATCCGACTTTCAATTGTCTTCTGGATTTCAAACGTTCCCATTGTTGAAAGGCGGCCGTTGGCTGGTAATTTTCTTGAATTTATAGCAGTTGCATGAAATCCAGAAGACAATTGAAAATCGGATGTAAACAAATGACGTCACAGTCGGCAAAGGGTTGGGAATTGAATTTTTTTATTTCTTCTTTTATTAAATAAAACGTCAATTTTCAACTACTTTTTCTCTTTCAAATGACGTATTCAAACCAGGGGTCAACTTTGTGTAGACTTCCTCATTAATTAAAAGTGAATGCAATATATTTATGTCTTTTTTATTTAACCATCTTAACATTTAACATTTATAGGAATAGAACAGAAGAAAATATAAGCAATTATATCACAAAACACTTGATGAAACTTACATATTATATAACTTTAGTTGGTATCAAAATCCAGTAACTTAATTACATTACAATCATTAATTATCTTTATTTAACATTTTTCTCTTCAAAATTTATTTGTATATTGATTTTGTTTGTGGCTATAGCACACTTCTACTTTTAGCATATTTTGTTTACTCTGACGCATCAACGTTTGTCGTGATAGCCTGGAAATACTTATCTACATTTATCATATGACAATAGGTAAATTATACTTCTACCTGTTTTCTAATGTAGAAGTATTTTTTACCTGTGGTCGCGATAAATGTAAAAGTATATTTATATGGCTTTCCTGATAAAGGTATAGATATGTAAAATTAAGCAAACTTGCTAAAATTAGAAATGTGGTTCAGCTGCGCAACAAAATTGATTTTTTTGTTTTAAAATGTTTTCCAATTTTATTTACTAAAAATTGTTCTTAATTGTCATTTTTATTATAAAATGATAAATTTAGAAAAGGAGACTTAAAATTTTACAGTTTTTAGATTTTTACAACCAATATATTTAAGTCAAGCTGATGACAAAAAGGTTCTTAAACAATAATCACTAATCATCAATTAAATTATTGTAGCTTGTTAATGGTGTTATTTCAATATGACATATAAGTTTATATATAACTCTAAGTTGCTGAGACAATAAGTGAATGACGTCAGAGCTTATAGTTTTCTATATGGTGTTTTCATTCATGTTAAAGTCGACGTCATAAGTGAGTACTAAATAACATTGGCCAGGAAAGGAAAATAGCACATTTTGCCAGTTTAAAAATACTTGGCAATATTTTTGAAAGCATTGATGCTGTTAACAGGTTGAATTAGTACCTCAAGTATGTAAGAAAAATAAGAATTACCAAAAAATAGCTAATTTTTCAAAGAAAATAGCCAAAAACTACGCTTGTCCTATACTGAGCAATATTATTCATTGCGAAAGAAGAGCATCGAAAAACACTCAGAATGACGTCATGCGAACACATCCTATAAGTGACGTCACAGAAGAAAGAAGGCTTATAAAATTAATTGCTTAAATTATTATAAGAAATAAAGAGATACAAAACGTAGGCTTGTTTAGATCATAGGTCTCTCTCTGTCTCTCTGTCTCTCTCTCTCTCTCTCTCTCTCTCTCTCTCTCTCTCTCTCTCTCTCTCTCTCTCTCTCTCTCTCTCTCTCTCTCTCTCTGTAATATATTTATTTTTCGGGTGCTATCTTTTATATTTAAATAATTTCATATCAGCTTGAAGACTTTATCAATTCAGGATCTTGGATAGACTAAAAGTTTATTAAAATGTAACGTTAATTAATGAGAATAAAAAAAAAAAGAACGACGACTATTGATGAATCACAATTAAAACTTAGTTATAAATTATAGCAGTAAAAAAATATAAAATTAGTATGACATTTAACGAGGCAAATAACTGAAAATTATGATTTCTGATTTATTCTTCATTCTGAAACATTTTTCTTTTCAGTACAATAAATTTGGAAAATAAATTACAATACGGAAAGTGTTTATACAGGCAAATTTAATTTAAATTTGTTTTTTATTAAATTTACTATTTAAATAGATTGCTCGCTTTTAATTAAATAGTGGTTAAAAATATAAGACCTCAAAAACATGAAAAGTGAAGGAGAAGAAAAGAGTTATTATGAAAAAATGTAGAAAAATCTTGTAGAAAATTTTGCAGGGGCTATAGAACAAAAGAATTAAAATTAAATTTAATACATTTAACCTATTTTAAAATGTATGGAAAATAAATAATAAAATTTATTTAAGATATTTATACAACAATAGTGAATTGATTAAATTAAATCTAATTGATAATTAAACAAATTAATAGATATAAAATAATGCAAAATATTTAAGCAGAATATTTTAATTTTGTATATCCCAAATTATAATATTTATTAATTAATGGCCCAATGACTTTAAATGTAAATGCACCTCGCACGGTTAGACTTTGATTTGTATTCTACTTAGCAGACATTTGGTTCTATTATATAGCTCAGAACGGATATTATTAAAACGGTTCCGTGAACCGGTTCTTAAGAATCGCTTGCTTTTTTGGAACCGGTTCTGGAACTGGTTCTTAAGAACCGCCTTTTGAGAAACGGTTCTAAGAACCGGTGCTAAAGAACCGCCTTTTCAGAACCGGTTCCAAAGTACCGCTCATTCAGAACCACTTTTCAAGAACTGGTTCTTAAGAACCGCAAATATATTAGAGGCGGTTCCGGTCCCTGATTTATAATACTTATAAAATAAATTAGAAACGAAAAAAACAATTTAACATATAATATTAAAATAAAATGCAATGAATGAGGAACTTAGATTAATGATTTTTTTTTAGTCTAAAATAAAGATAATGTCCTAAACTTAATAATCATGACTTGGACATTTTTAAAATTCATTATGAATCTTTAAAAAAATTGTAAAATTTTAGAGGTTACGTATTGTCATAGGCTTTAACTATTTTATATGCCCTAATGCTTACTTTTACGCCTGTGATTTACTGTTATTATTATTTTAATTACTAAGAAATACTTAAAGCCATAGACCACATAAAACAACATGTGTTTTTTAATGAATAAACATAAAATGGGATCTTCTGATGACAATTTTTACCAGAATTTTAATGTAGCCCTACGAGAGAGCGTAAAAAAACTGTAAAGTATGTAATTTGCGTAAAAATTCATGTTTATGACGTCAAAAAATGCAAAAATTAGTATGCAAATGTTGTGCGGATTGCATAAATCAAATTTTCTGATCACTACAACGGGGCTACTGTTGGTTTTTGACTGAGACAAACTAATGTTATTAATATAATGCCATTAAGTGTTTTGTGATATAAATGCTTATGTTTTTCTCTGGTCTATTCCTTTAAAGGCGTAGAACACCTTAACATATAAAAGTTGTCTTATAATATATTCTAACATAACTGAGAGGGAACGTTCAAATGGCCGTAGTCATTGATTTCTTATTTATTTTCCAGTTACATAAATGGCACGAACAAGAAATGACGTCACAGCTCGTCTTGTCCACGCGTGCGTAAAAAATGCATGACGTCATTGCCCGCACGTGACATTTTGTAAATAAACAAAATTAGAAATTAACGACTCTGGCAAAATCAACGAAAGTTTTTGAGGTTTCTTATGATACTGTATAAATAACGCAACTTTCTTGTTCAAACTTTTCTATACAGCTTTATTGAAACTTAAAATTTAACAAAGATATAGAAACTGATTTAAGGAAAAAAAATAGTAGAGAAAATGGAAATCCCGTTCACCCCAGTATTGAACCCTATATTAAAATTTATATTTAAATCGATTAAAAACATTACGTATACGAAAAAACCCAGTAGATAAAAAAGTATATAAAAAATTTGCTGTTAGTAAGATGATGTTGAATCTTTGAACAGCATGTGTTTCAGTATCAGCTTGAAGTTGAGTATATAAACTTGACGACTAAAATTGTCAAATTTATTGTAGTATCAACTTCTATACGAGTAAAGTTGTCACTTTTGAAATTGTTTAAATATTTTACTGTTTTTATATTTTGTATAGCTGTGTATTCCTGCATCTGCAATTTTAAAGGTAAGAAATATTTTATTATAAATAAAAATCGTTTATAAATTTTATATTAAATCATATTTAATAAAAAAAACATATTATTCTCAATAACGCATAGACAAATAAAACTAAATAATAATTATGGTGGCTTATTACTAATTACTCGATACAGCGTAATTTATGTTATATTGCATAATAATTATGTACATATAACATAGCCAGGGGTAAAAGTGAGGGGGGACTTCGGGGACTTAATCCCTCCAAAAGAAAGTCAGCGGGGACTAGGTCCCTCTTCATTTAGTTGATTTTAAGGATAAAAGTATATTATTTTTACAAGATATTGACTCTTAAAAATCTATTAAAAAGGAAAGAGAGAGAGAGAGAGAGAGAGAGAGAGAGAGAGAGAGAGAGAGAGAGAGAGAGAGAGAGAGAGAGAGAGAATGTTCTGTTTTTAGTATTTACTGCCTTATAATATTATTAATTAGACGAAAAACTTGCAATAAAAACATAAGGTTATAAAATAACTTATATTCTGTGAGTTTTTCAGTTTAGCTTTTAATTGCTATCGTATGTATATGCAATGTATTTCTTAGTTGAAATATTAATGTTCAACTATTAAATACCTGTTAAATTGTTCGTATATATTTATTTATTTATATATATATCTATTATCTATATATATATATAAACATATACAAATATTAGTGGTAAGATTTTTTTTTTCATTTTTGATAAAAACTCACATTTTTATAGGGTGTATGCGGATGACGTAATATTTATTGCGCTTGGAGAACATACTGGAGTAGTGAATAACATTGCTCAGCATAGGACAAACTTCATTTAATCCAATTTTCTTTAGGAAATCGGTTAATTTTTATTTTTTGTTATGTGTTATTTTTCTCACATACTTGAGATACTAATTCAACATAATATTGACAGCATCAATGCTCTCAAAAATATTGTATAGTGTTTTTAAACTGGTGAAATGTTTTTTTTTTCCTATGCCACCCATGTTATTGAGTTATCCAACATGGCGTCGACTTTAACATGAATGCATACACCCTATATATAACATCGATGAATTTATGTTCACTACTCATACAACATTGGAATATTATATACTGCTAATAGTACAGTTTCTCAAACTTTATTATAAAGTTTTTATTAATTAATTATTAGTGTACTATATAGTTGTGTAATTGAAGTTATCGGTTTAAAAAATTCTTAAAGATTTTCTATGGCTTAAAACAGGTATTAATATGTTTATTTATTGCAGATTTAAATTACTTTGAAATCAGTAAAGTAGTTTTCTCAAAAACTGCAAAATAATAATAATAATAAAATTATAAAAAAAACGCATTTTTCTCAAAAAGCGTAATTTTAAATAAGGGGACCGGGACCTGTAGCTTTCCCCGCGTCTCCCCGCGTGCTAAACCGATAACCTCCATTATATATGTTGTATATTCTTATTAATATTAATTGTTATAATAATTTATTTAATGTTATAATTAACAAGACCAATGCTTGTTGAGACTTTAATTGTTACTATATGAACTACCTGGTAACCTGCCTCAACTAAATTACTATATTTTTATTCTTATTATATATATATATATATATATATATATATATATATATATATATATATATATATAAAATATAATATAATATAATATAATATAATATAATATAATATAATATAATATAATATAATATAATATAATATAATATAATATAATATAATATAATATAATATAATATAATATATATATATTATATATATAATAGTTATAATATATTATATATATATATTATATATATAATAGTTATAATATATTTATAACTACAATACTAAAGATATCAATACAGTTTCTGTACAATGTCTTATATTTTTACAAGCATATAAATGTTGTATGCAAAATGTAATAATTTAGTCAGTAAAAAGTTCTAAATTTAAAGGCGTAGAACACATTGAACAAAAAAGTTGCGTAATATCCTAACAAACCTGAAAATCAACGTTGATTTGGCCGGAATCATTGATTTCTAATTTATTTTCCATTCACAAAATGTTGTTGCCGGTCACTGACATCACAGCTTGCCAGGTTTACTTGCACGTGGACCAGGCGAGCTGTGACGTCAGTGACCGGCAGCGGCATTTTGTGAATGGAAAATAAATTAGAAATCAATGATTTCGGCCAAATCAACGTTGATTTTCAGGTTTGTTAGGATATTACGCAACTTTTTTGTTCAAGGTGTTCTACGCCTTTAAGTGTGTTGTAAACATTAGTTCATCAATTTCATGAATTTTTAAATTAGTGTCAAAGTAATTAGGTAAAGTATAGTTTTTTTTAATTATATAATTTTTTTCTTTATAGGTTATTTTTTTTTTTGTATTTTTATTAAAATTTCAAAGTATTGATGTATATTTATATGTAGACTATTATATAATACTATATTAGCATATAGCCTCATATACATAATATATGTAATGTAATAATTATATGTTCTATGTTCTAGAGATGAAGTGGAAAACAGGTACTCTCGTTGTTTTGATGCTTTCCTGCACAATTGCAAACTTACACGCTCAGGTAAATTTATATATTATATTTACAATGTATTTAATTTCTCATTAACTTAATAAAGTAAGAAAATATGTAAATATTAAAGATTTAATTTTTTAATTTGTTCCAACAATAATATTTTTATTAAACGTGTGAATTACGTCAGTTACGAATCCTAGCATATTTGAGATAAAAAAAATTTTAAGTTATTATGAGCAGCTAAAATAATGCATTACATTAAAGCCATAGACCACATAAAACAACATGTGCTTTTTAATGAATAAACACGAAATGGGATCTTCAAAACTGATGACAATTTTTAGCAGAATGTTAATGTAGCCCCACGAAAGAGCGTGAAAAAATTGTTAAGTATGCAATTTGCGTGAAAATTCATGTTTATGACGTCAGAAACATGCAAAAATTAGTATGAAAATATTGAGTGGGTTGCATAAATCAAATTTTCTGATCACTGCTACGGGGCTACTGTTGGGTTTTGAGACAAAAACTAAAGTTATTTATGTAAATCCCATCAAGTGTTTTGTGATATAAATGCATGTGTTTTTCTCTGGTCTATTCCTTTAACAATAGCTATTTAATGTTTTTTTCAGTTATTTTTGGCTATTTTTTAAGTTAAATTAGTCATTGTTAATAATTTGCTAAAATGTTTACAGCTCTGTTCCAAAAGTTCCCGAACGGGGCAGCGGCGGCTGCTGCGTTTTCTCATAGATAACATATTATATAATGTTACATATATATATAATATGTTATATATAGTTATGTTACATATAGGGTGGTTTAGGGTTGCCTATGCAAATCGTTCGGGAACTTTTGGCCATAACTTCAAAGTGTGTATCTCAAATAAGTTATAGGATTCGTAAATAAAAAATTTTAGAGTGTTTGGAATAGAAATCTTTAATTTTGAAATTATTTTAAAAGTTTATTTCATATTTTATTATTTTTAAAACACGTAACCAATATTTTTAATCAGTAATAATCTATATCAAATGTATACTAAAGTATTATTTTAATTGACAGGATTATTAAAAAAGCACTATTTTCAAATATCAAAATATTATTAGAAATTATATATATTACAGATTTTTTTTTTAAGGAAAGATTGATTTTAAAATTGTTTTCATTTTTAAAACCAAAAACAATAACAACATAATTTTCTTGTTTCAGCCTCTCGAGATGGACGTAAAGTTAACCAAACTGGCAAATAAAATTGAACTTATTGGAAACAAGTTTGAGGGTGAACTACTGAACCTAATGTACGAACTAATGCAAGAGTTGAGAGGAGAAGAGAATTTTGTTTTGTCTGTGGTTAGTGGACAACAGAAACAACTTGACAACAAAGTGGATCTGATCAGTGAGCAATTAGACAGTAAAGTGAATCAAATCAGTGAGCAATTAGACAGTAAAATGAATCAAATCAGTGAGCAATTAGACAGTAAAGTGAATCAAATCAGTGAAAAATTAGACAGTAAAACAGATGAAATAAAAGAACAACAGAAGGAATTAGACACTAAAATCAATCAAAATACTGGACAACAGAAGCAATTTGACGAGAAATTGAACCAAATAAGTGAACAAATAGACAATAAAATGGAAATATTAAGTGGACAACATAAGCAGTTAGACAGTAAAATGGAAACATTAAGTGGACAACATAAGCAGTTAGACAGTAAAATGGAAACATTAAGTGGACAACATAAGCAGTTAGACAGTAAAATGGAAATATTAAGTGGACAACAGAAGCAATTAGACAGTAAAATGGAAATATTAAGTGGACAACAGAAGCAATTAGACAACAAAGCTGATCAAATCAAACAGTCTGTTAATGAAAATCATAAAAATATGACAACACATAATTTGTCTTTATCTGAAAAACTTTCAAGTGAATTGTCAGTGCTTGGTTTAAAAACTACAAAAATCGGTAATATTAGATATTACTTCTCTAATTTTCAGCGTCTTATGACTTGGTACGAAGCTCTAGATTTCTGCTCATCACACAATATGAGGCTTCTCACTGTAGAATCACAACAAGAGTGGGACAGTCTGAAGCCTGTAATTGATAAAGTGTGGCCGACAGGTGACATATGGTCAAGTGGCACCGATATTGATAAGGAAGGCACGTGGATGTGGAGGGTAGTTCACAGAGAAGTCAAATTTTTTGGAAACAAACGAAGTTTTTTTAACGATAACAATCATAATTGTTTACTTTTAACTCCGACTGGTTGGCGAGATTACGATTGTTCATCTAAGTTTAATTTTATATGTTACAAATAAAATTTATTGTGAAATAACACACACACACTTTTTAAACATTTTTATATAATCAAACCATATTAATAACGTTCAGATTGAGCATGCAAACCCATAATGTATTAGATTTATTTTAATTAAAATCATTTATTTTTTATTACAATGGCATGTACGTTTTAATTAGAAAAGTTACTTGAATAATATTTGTTTATAATGGTAAAATTTTAATTATGAAATAATTAGTCTATTTAAAAAAGATGCAATATATTTATGTCTTTACTTAGCCTCCTTAACAGTTTAACTTAAAGAAATAGACCATTAAAAAACATGAGCAATCATATCACAAAACACTTGATGGGACTTACCTAAATAACTTTATTTTGCTTCAAACTCCAACAGTAACTTAGAAAATTTTGATTTGTGCAACCTCATTCATATTTTTACCTTATTTTGCATGTTTTTGACGTCAAAAATATGAATTGTCACGCAAATTGCATACTTTTCAGTATTTTCATGCCCTCTCGTGGAGCTAAATTAACATTCACGTAAAAATTGTCAACAGTTTTCGAGATCCCATATCGTATTTGTTCATTAAAAAGCACATGTTGTTCTATATGGCCTCTATGGCTTTATTTTCCTTTTATTTTAAAAATACAAGGAAAAACTAGTGGAAGTTATCAGTTTAAAAACTGTTACAAAATTTCTATATCATAAAACACGTAAAATTATTTTTAGCATTTAAAATTATAATATCTCCGGAATCATGCAGTATTTTTTTTTTATATAGATTTAAAAAAATGCTTTTTTTCCCCATAAGCGTATAATGTTAAATTAGGGAAATTAGCTTCCCTCGCTTTTACCCGCGCGCTAAACTAATAAGCTTCAAGGACATCATAAAATTATTTGTTATTGATTCTACCAATCAATAAAAAAAAATTAGGTGTCTTTAACAATTTCTGTGTTTATTTTATTTCCAGAATTGTAAATGCATATTTTATAACGAATCTTGTAATATCAATATTTTCAGCATGTTTGCAAATTTGTATTCAGCTTTTGATTTAACTGAAGCGAATTTCAATGAACTTATAAAATGTTAAAACTTAAGAATTAAAAATCACAATTTACTGCTGATATTACAAAATATTGTCAAAAAAGAAAAAAAAATTAATGCAATTCAATGCCTTGCTAAATACACAAAATATTTAAAAATCTTAATTCTTTGTCAAAAATAATTATTTCAATAAAAATGTTTACGTATATGTATTATCTATATCAAGTGTTATATTTTAAATAAAGTTTTATTTTAATTTTAAATACAATAGCTGTTTTTTTTAAAACATATCTATAATAATATTTATTCAACTAATATTTTAAACTCGCCATATTATATGTGAGTATATGAACAGTTTTTTTCATTATCTAACATTGAAGAAGCCATGTTGTAACCTTTGAACTTGCTCTTTAAGTGGCTTCTATTATTTTGTTTGTATTTTATATATACTGTGTAGTATGTTGTCAAATATTCACGTACACTCATAAAATAGATGCCTACTGTCCTACACTACTGGCTTATTGCAAGATAGAAATTAGCAGGATAACACAATATAGCAAGCAAGCAAGCAAGCAAAAAAAAAAAAAAAAAAAAATGAAGGTCAATTATATTAAAACTGAAATATATATATAAATATAGATATACACGGAAAACATAAATTTAATAAATTATTCAGATACATATCAATAACTCTTTAGTACTAAACAATAACTCTCTTGCAAAAAGTTTAAAGAGTAACTCGTTAGTACAAACGTGAATTCTTTAGCGGTAAATAGTTAACTATTTAGATTCTAAAAAGTTTAGTATGTATCTTAAGAATTTATTATGAAAAAAGTCTAAATATGAACTCTTTAGATAATTTTGTCCGTGTACAGTACATATAAATAAATAAATAAATAAATAAATAAATAAATAAATAAATAAACAAACAAACAAACAAACAAATAAATATAAAAACTGTACGAAAATGAAAATCCAATAAAAAAAAGCAGTTACATTTTTGCAACTATTACACCATCTGAAACGAATCATATAAATGCAAATAAAGCCAAACAGTTAAAAGGAAAGACAGCGGCCGGAATCGAACCGAGAACCTTTGGATTTATATATATATATATATATATATATATATATATATATATATATATATATATATATATATATATATAATATTTCTTTATATAATTATATATATATTTTTTTCATAAAATCGAAGTGAAAATAAATGAAATGATTCCAAACTTTATGTAAAACAATTTTCAATCAGCAACACGAGAAAATGTGCCGTGTGCATCTTAAAGAGAGTTACTGAAAAAAATTGTAAGGCTAAATTGACAAATATTTGTCTATAAAAGGGACAGGATAAAAAAGAAAAAATTAAAAACGTAAGAAAAATCCTTATAGCCGTAACAAAATAATAATAATAATTGGGGGGGGGGGGGGGGGCAAACCATCTGTTTGATTTTTATTCTATTTTCAGTTTGATAAATTATTGATCCAAAGTTTTGATATGATATCTAAAAAGTTAGTTTTGAGTTGAAACCTCTACGATGTACTTTTCTCAGCATAGACTTGATGGTACGAAAAAAATATGTTTCCCCTATGCTGAACAATGCATTAGGCACCACAAACATGGCGACAAAGCGAAAATATACAAGAGGTCTATAGAGTGTGTACGAATGACGTCATTCTGAGTGCTTTTCGATGCTCTTCTTGAGTAATGAATAACATTGCTCAGCATAGGACAAACCTAGTTTTTGGATATTTTCTTTAGAAAATTAGCTATTTTTTGGTCATTATTATTTTTCTTGCATACTTGAGATACTAATTCAACCTGTTAACAACATCAATGCTCTCAAAAAAATTGCGAATTATTTTTATACTGGCAAAATGTGTCATTTTCCTATACTGGCCAATGTTATTTAGTACTCACTTATGACGTCGACTTTAACATGAATGAAACAAACCCTACACAAGAGCGCGATGACATGACATTTTTGTCGGAACATTAATTAACCCTATTAACTTTTATATTGATGTAGTTTAGATTAATATATATATTTATATAAATAAAAAAACAACAGTTGTTTGAAATATCAGACTAATTCGAGTAGTATGTTGGCCATGTTGCCATATTAATGGACATATGTGAAGTTCAATTTGCCTCGAGAAGTATAAAAAGACTGGACTGGAGTCACTTTAATTGAGTTTACTGTTTCTTATCATACGAGTGAAGACGTTACAGTTGGGATTTTTGTTTTGTT
The DNA here is from genome assembly GCA_949318235.1 of Ecdyonurus torrentis. Taxonomy (NCBI): domain Eukaryota; kingdom Metazoa; phylum Arthropoda; class Insecta; order Ephemeroptera; family Heptageniidae; genus Ecdyonurus; species Ecdyonurus torrentis. The sequence continues at coordinate 1,913,637 of OX439133.1, forward strand.
TGTTTGTCTGAGCATCTCAAAGGTAACAAATATTTTTAAATTTTTACAAATCTAACAAATAATTTTTTATTTAGAGGTTTTTTACTTGCAATATAACAAAATAAATACAAAAAAAGTTTATTTTCAAAGATGTGGAATTTTTTATTTTAACGATTAACAATTTTTTAATTTTTGGATCAATTTAATAATTGTAAGTATTTAAAAATAACTTAAGAGAGAGAGAGAGAGAGAGAGAGAGATTAAACCTAAAACTCATTGATGTTCATTAAAATACTAATCTATATTGTGTTTTTTTAAGTGTATTTAATTTTTTATAAAATTTACAAATTTACCAACATCAGAAAAAAAATTAGTTTAGCAATAATATAAGGAAATTATAAAATAAAATTTGTAAAGATTATTACAAATATTTAACAATGTAATAAATCGATTATTTATTTGGATTATACAATAAATTTGATTAAAAATAAAATTAATATTACAACATTACATTTAAAAATTCATTATTTAACCTATAATATAAAACACTATGTATAATAAAATTAAGGCAATTTTCGCTCGATTATGTCAATATAAAATATATAATGCTAAGGCTATCAAAAAGTACAATTGAAATAAATTTGCTGAACATCTGAGTTGTTGTATTATGTAATAGATAAATTTGAATATTTGCTGTACACAAATTGAGCACAGATTAAATGAGAATTTTTTATCCTTCAAAAATAATTTTTGCGTAATAAAAATCGAGTTTTTTTCTTTATTGGCTCGAAGGCTCGTTTTTAAACTTTGGCTCAAATGTCGAGTTTTCCGAGCTGTAGCTCGTTTTTCGAGTTTAAGCTCGATTTCAAGCTAAACCCGGGTTTCAAGTCAAACCGGGCTAAAAAAATGTCAGCACGGGTTAAAAATATTTCGAGTTTTTTACAGCTCTAATATATATGTATATATATATATATATATATATATATATATATATATATATATATATATATATATATATATATATAAAAATATATATGATAAAAATTCATTGTAGTCTTACCTTCTATAAGACCCTGGGCTTTCACTCGCTGCTTGTTTTGACCATAAAAAATAACACACAACACCATAAAAAATTGTCACTTATATATAAGTTAATAAAAAGACTCAATTCACAGTTTTTAAAAAAAATTATATATACATAGCTATGTTATATTTACACCAATTGTAACGTTTTCGAGTGCGTATGTAGAAACATACAGTGTCTGCACTCTTCTTCTGCTTACAGTTAAACGTTACAATTGGTGTAAATATAACATAGCTATGTATATATAATTTTTTTTAAAAACTGTGAATTGAGTCTTTTTATTAACTTATATATAAGTGACAATTTTTTATGGTGTTGTGTGTTATTTTTTATCGTCAAAACAAGCAGCGAGTGAAAGCCCAGGGTCTTATAGAAGGTAAGACTACAATGAATTTTTATCATCATGTCACCTTGCTTGATATTCAAATTTTCAAACATATATATATATATATATATATATATATATATATATTATATACTATGCATTCATAATACAGGTTGGCATATAAGAAAATAACTAATTTTGCCAGTCTAAAACCCCTATGATATATTTTTCAGAGCATAAATACTGTAAATATGTCAAAGTAGTATCTCAAGTATGTGAAAAAACCACAACTGATTTTCTAAAGAAAATTGGCTTAAATGAAGTTTGTCTTATACTGAGCAATGTTATGCACTATTCCAGGGTGGCTTCCAAGTGCATTAAATATGACGTCATCCACATACACCCTGTGTGGATATTGGTTTATTACTTTATATATAGTAACGAATACTAATTTATTTAAAGGAGTAGACTGGAGAAAAACATAAGCATTTATATCACACAAAACTTGATGGGACTTACATGAATAACTTTAGTTTGTCTCAAAACACAAAAGTAGCCCCGTAGCTGTGATCAGAAATTTTGATTTATGCTACCCGCACAACATTTTCATACTAATTTTTGCATGTTTCTGACGTCATAAACATGAATATTTAAGCAAATTGCATACTTTACAGTTTTTTTACGCTCTTTTGTAGGGCTACATTAACATTCTGGTAAAAATTGTCATAAGTTAATTTGAAGCTCCCATTTCGTGTTTATTCATTAAAAAGTACATGTTGTTTTATGTGGTCTATGGCTTTAAGATAATCACTTTTTAAAGTTATTATGAGAAGCTAAAGTAATGAATTATAGCAAATTATTAACAATAGCTAATTTAAGTTTAATTTTAATTGGTTTTGAGTTTTTTTAAATCTATGTTTTAGGTTAAATTAGCACCTATTGTCAATAATTTGCTAAAATGCATTAACTTTAGCTAATCATAATAATAACATAACTCTTAAGTGCTTATCTTAAATAAATTAGTAATAAGTTAATTAATGAACAAATTTTTATATTTATTTATCATACATTTAACTGACACATGCACACAAACAACAAATTATTATTTTATCCATGCCAGGTTGTTAAAAAAATTCTAATTAAACCTGACATCTTATTTAGAAAAAAACATTCAACGAAGAGGGGGGAAAATTTGGACTGGAAATCGCTTAATGAGAAACTTTGTTTTCCCAGTAAATCGTTTTATAACAAGATTGATTATATTAAGACCGGTACTGTGGCGCAGTGGTTAGCATGCTTGTTTTCCATGCCGTCGGCCAGCGTTCGATACCTGCAGAGGGACTTTTCATGAAGAGTCACCTGTGCTTGGTGTGGAATGTTGGTTCGCGGTGTGGCTTGACTTGTGTGTGTGCTACTGAGTTGCAGAGGTCGGCCAGGCATCCAAGGTAATACTTGGATGTCGGCTGTCCACGCATGCAGTTTTCTGTGGTTTCCTGCATGCACCACCCTGTCGAATGACTGGGCAGTTCCTAACTATATAGGCCACAACCGCTACCTTCCAATCCTTTCTACCAACAATCTACCTCTTCCTTTATATCCTTTCATCCCTCAAAGGGTAGATCAGGTTTAACATGGGCGCTTGCGCCTTTCCTGGCTACCTTCTGTCACTGCTCAACGGTCCTCTCGAATACGGGGGCTTAGTAAGACATACAGTAAAACAAGAGAACAAAAAGACCCAAAGAATTTTACGTATTGATATGGTATTGGTGCGGTAATTAAAAATCCTTTGTATCTCATTTTTAAAATAATTAACTTGCATTTATCTCCAGCTCTACCATTACTTACCTAAATCTATGTTTTTAAATCCAATTACTCAATTTGAAATTAATAAAATTTTTAAAAGGTTAAAAAATAAGAAATCTCATGGTTTTGATGAGTTTTCTGATTTTTTGATGAAAAAGTGTGCCGATGAGTTAGACCATATTCTAGCGTATATAGTAAATAAATCGTTTGAACAAGGAGTTTTTCCAAATATACTTAAAACAGCAGTTATAAAACCATTATATAAAAAAGGGTGTAAAAAAATAATTAATAATTATAGACCATTAAATTTGCTTTCTGTTTTTTCAAAAATTTTTGAAAGAGCCTATATGTTTAGGCTTTTATCATTTCTAGAAGATTCAAAAATTTTAAATAACTTTCAGCATGGTTTTAGAAAAAAAAGATCAACTGAATCAGCAATATTTGACTTAATAGATAGTATTTTAAAAAGTTTAGATGGCAAAGAAAAAACAGCCGGTATTTTTTTGGATTTATCAAAAGCTTTTGATGTAGTTGATCATGAAATTTTATTACAAAAACTTCAATCATATGGGATAAGGGGAAATAGTTATAGTTGGATAAAATCCTTTTTAAAAGACAGAAAACAATATATTCATATTACAAAGCTAGAAGATGGTAAGGAGGTACATTATAAATCGGACAATAAAACTATAAATCATTCTGTTATCCAAGGCTCATTAATGGGCCCAATTCTGTTTCTAATTTATATAAATGACCTCCCATTACATGTTGATGACTCGGTTCATCCTGTTGGTTATGCTGATGATTCTAACTTCAAAGTTACTGCACCAAACAACACCATTCTTACAAAAAATATTAAATCACTTATTTCTGAGGTAAAGAATTATTTTAATCAAAACGGTCTTAAATTAAATGTTGATAAAACAGAAATATTACAATTTCAAAATTTAAGAAATAAAAATGATACTTTAAATGAAGTTAAATGCGAGTCTGAAACCGTTAAAATTGCAAAGAAAACAAAATTTTTAGGCATAATAATTGACGAAAATTTAAGATGGTGTGAGCATATTGATTATATTTCTAAAAAGCTTGCATCTACAATTTTTGCAATACGAGAACTTAAGCATGAAAGTCAAATTGATTGTTTAATATCTATGTATTTTGCTAATTTTCATTGTCATGTTAAATATGGTGTGGTTTGCTGGGGTAACTCTATCGATGCAAATAGAATCTTTAAACTACAAAAAAAAGTCATACGCATAATATGTGGTGCTAAATTTAGAGCTGAGTGTAGAGATCTTTTTAAAATTTTAAATATTTTAACTGTACCCTGTGTTTTTATCATGGAATGTGCTATGAAAGTTAAACATAATATTGAGTCTTTTAAAAGCCATGAAATAAATCATAATCATAATACTAGAAATACAAATAAAATTGGAAGTATATATAAAAGAACTGAAATGTATAATAAAGGTCCTTTCTGCAGTTGTCTAAATATCTATAATAAATTGCCATTGGATATGAGAAAACAAAATAACTTATTAGCATTTAAGAAAGAGCTAAAAGTTTTCCTATTAAATAAGCAGTACTACTCAATTGATGAATACATAAATGATGACACAATTTAAATACAAATTTAATTTTGTACATTGTAATGTTGTTTTCTCTTTATTTGTTTTATTTGTAAATGTATATGTTATTGACAATCATTTCTACATTGTCATTTATGGCAATAACCTAAACTAATGCATTTTATTGTGTTATGTATGTTGGATGAAAGAAATGAATAAAGAATTTTGAATTTGAATTTGAATTTGAACTATAATTTTTAATTGAAATTCTCCTAATTTGAGAAAAAGTATTTTAATTAAAAAACAGTTTTAATTATATTTTAATAATTATATAAATATTCACTATGACTTAAATTTCCACATTTACATGACACCTTTAAAGTGGGATAAATTAAATATTTGATCGTATTTTCACATGTTTGACGTAACTAAACTTTTAAGTAACATTTTTACTTGGCTTTGTGTAAATATTGTAATTCTCGACCGTGTAGTTTGCGACATATCAGTCGGTCACCTACTCCCCAAACTGTTATATTAAAGTGTTTCATATTTTTATTAATATATATATCTTATACTTATAATATAACCCAAATTGTATGTTCTAGAAATAGACTGGAGGATGACTACCCTGGTTTTGTTGTTGCTGTTTTGCACAATTACCCAACTAAAAGCTCAGGTAAATATATTTACATTTTAATTAACCTTTTCATATCCTGATTTTTAAATTTCGAGTAATATTATACTTTTTTTTTTTGTTTGCATTAAGAAATTACTAAAATTAATATTAAAAAAAAAATTATATTAAGTATTTTTAGTTTTAAATATTTGTGTTAAAGTCAATTGTTTTTTTGGAAATAAATTATAGATCATAGCAAGGTACTAGATAAAAGATAAGGACACGCTGGGCCAAATTGGGCCACCGCGAAATTCAATATCGATGCTTCCGCGTCAAAAGAGAGAATCTACAATTTCCACCAACGTGGCTATAAGGAGTATCTGCACTTTCCGCCGTGGAGCATCTGTAATGTTAAGTAAATGGCCGCTAGACCACGCACCGTGCTGCGTGAAAAGTGCAGTTACTCCGTTCGTAGCGCTTGTGGAAAGTACAGATTAGAGAACATTAACAGAGAAGCGACATCCCCATGTGTTAGGCAGACTGCAGCTCTCAACAATTTTGACTTGGCAACGTTGCTTTTTGAAGCACCAATCAGAGGCCAGAAGTGGTCAAATCAAGGCGCCAATGAGAGAGCGCGCTATAGTAATTTTGTCTGCAGAGTTGCCAATTTTAAAGAAATGAGTGTTGCGGGTCTGCCTTACTTTTTGGGATGTCACTTCTCTGTTAAAGTTCTCTAGTACAGATGCTCTCTTTTGACGCGGATGCATCGATATGTTTGTCTAAGCCAATCAGCGCTCGAGTTGATGGTCACGTGATTAAAATAGACCAATGACAGCTGCGCTAAGATTACCATTGAACCAGTTTGTGTATCTATTTGGTATGTTATATTTTGCTTCATAATGTATTATTATTAGGCTTAAGGCGGGAAATCAGCTATATACTGCGGGATTTGACTAAAAAATTGTAAAGACAGAAAATTCTTAAATTTTGCACAGTGATACATTAGGATTACGTATTGTCAAAAATGAAAAAAATTTGGGGGGTCACCATGCTAGATTTTAAATTATGATTTTTTGAAGTTTTAGTCCCATAAGAGCCCATGTTAATTTCAATAATTAATTCCTCTCATATCTGATGGTCACGGGTTCTGAAAATTTTATCATAGGTAGCTGTTACTATTAACTTTCAAATGGCATCATAAAATTTTGAAGTTTTCTTTTTAGATTTTGAGATACAAGCCATCTATATACAAACCCTTAAACATTTGTCATATTATTAATAGTAGATTATACTTGAAACAAATAAACTTTAAAAATTGCTATTTATACCATAAGGTGCACAGTGTAATAGTAACACGTACTCTATCTGCCTGGGTCAATTGATAGTGATGCAGTCGCATCTTTAAATTATCAAATTGTTACAAAGCAATCTATAAAATGTAAAATTTCTTAAATATTTTTTATCTATCAAAGAAATGATTGAAAATAAATTTGTTCTCAGTATTAAAGTTTTATTTTGATTTTTTTTCAGCCTTTTGACTTTGACGTAAATTTAAATCAGGTAACAAATAAAATTGAACTTATTGGAAAAAAGTTTGAAAAAGATCTGAATGCAATGAATAAGATGATACAAGAGTTGAGAGGAGAAGAGAATTTTCTTTTGTCTGTGGTTAGTGGACAACAGAAACAACTTGACCACAAAGTGGATCTGATGAGTGAGCAATTGGACAGTAAAGTGAATCAAGTAAAGCAGTCTGTTAATGAAAATCATAATAAAACAACAACTGATATTATAGCTTATTTACAAAAACTTTCAAATAAAATATCTGAGCTTGGTTTGACAACAAAATTGATCGATGACCACAGATATTATTTTTCTGGAGATCAGCCTGAGATGACTTGGTATGAAGCTGAAGATTTCTGCAGATCTCACAACATGGAGTTGCTGAGTGTGGAGACACAACAAGAGTTCGACAGTCTGAAGTCTGAACTTGATACGTTCACAGCGGCTAGAGGTCGTGTGTGGACAAGTGGAAGTGACGCTGCGTCAGAAGGCACTTGGAAGTGGGCAGCATCAGGAAGTCATGGCGTCATTTTCTTTGGTGCCGGCAAACATTCAAGGTTTTCTGATACTTTTCTTAATAACTGTTTGACATATAGACCTGATGGTTGGGAGGATTTCGAATGTTCAGATAAATATCATTTTGTATGTGAAACATAATCTTGAATTTATTTGTTTAAATTTGAATCTTCATTTTATTACTGCCATCCAATATTATATAGAACTGCAGTACTTAAAATCAATGCTTCTTTCTTAAAATTAAAAGTTCCAATTCAATCTTAATGCATCTTTCTTTCTTTTTTTCTTTCTTTCTTTCTTTCTTTCTTTCTTTCTTTCTTTCTTTCTTTCTTTCTTTCTTTCTTTCTTTCTTTCTTTCTTTCTTTCTTTCTTTCTTTCTTTCTTTCTTTCTTTCTTTCTTTCTTTCTTTCTTTCTTTCTTTCTTTCTTTCTTTCTTTCTTTCTTTCTTTCTTTCTTTCTTTCTTTCTTTCTTTCTTTCTTTCTTTCTTTCTTTCTTTCTTTCTTTCTTTCTTTCTTTCTTTTCTTTTTTTTGAAAAAATATATATATAAATTTAAGAAAATACTCAAATTCGCCCACTCTTAGTAATAGTGGATTAATTTAGTTACAAATAATAACTTTGTAAAGATTATAACTTTAAAGTTATTGTAAGAAGCTAAAATAATTTATTTTAAGAAAAAACTAATAATAGATCTTGTTTACATAAGCTGCCATAAAAAAATTTTAAAAAGCAGTTTTTTAAACAACTTTCTAAAATGCATTATTTTAGCTACTTATAACAACTTAAAAGAGATTATCTAAATTAAGTTAGGATAAGTAACTAAAGTAATGCACCAATTTTTAGAGTGTTTTTAAAAATGCAATTATACAACCATAAGGTTTTTTTAAAAATGAAAGTAATGACTTTTTTATTCTCTTTGCAGGCATTGAATATAATATGTGTGTTTGTGTGTCAGTGTATTCATACATGGAAAAAAAATTAGTACTAATGGCAGGTACATGAACCTATATTTTGCAATAGGTACACTTGAATTTGGAACAGTTAGTTTGTTAGTTATAAACTAAAATACCACTTAGTCTAAGTGAGTCGCACCTTTATTGTAGCATATTGCACCTGCATTAGGTATTATTGTAGTATAATAATACCTGTGTTCTACCATAATGTCTACCTATCAGGGGCGGATCCAGAGGGGGGGCGGGGGGGGTGACCTCCCCCCCCCCCAAAAAAAAAACGGCCCACGTGGATGGAAAAAATGAGCAAAAATTGAAAAAAAAAAGTCCATAAAACAATTTTTTTGCGCCTTCGGCGCAATTTTTATTGCTGGATAAGCGTTTAGATCCTGATTATATAACAATTTTTTTAATATCCCCTAGTTGTCATGTCATCAGGGTAATATATAAGAGATACAGTTCTGTTAATACTTGGACATCCACGAAATATTTTGCTTGCGATAAGAACTAAGAAAAAAAAAAAAAAAAAAAAAAACTTTAGTGTAATTTGATAATTTTTATCTCAAAGTATTTTTCCATTGAAATATAAGTTATGTTTAACAATATATCATAAAAAATTGTTTTGCACTTTTTAAAACTATTATGAATCATAATAGTTTTAAAAAGTGCAAAACAATTTTTAGTAGATTGGTATACAAAAAAAAAAAAAAAAAAAAAAAAAAAAAAAAAAAAAACAGAAAAAAAAAACAGAAAAAAAATTAATAATACACAATTTAATAGTTTATTAATAATTTGCCCTTTTTTTCAAGATTTTTTTTTCATTGAAATAACATTAATAATTTAACAGAGATCAAAATAGAAAATATTTCAGAAAACTTTTTGTATACTCTTACTTTTTTTTTGCTTACATGAAAAGAAAAGAGAAAAAAAAAATAATAACAAAAATTTTGGCAATTCAAGCATATTTTTTCAAAGGCATACTAATTTTGCATTTTTTCCAAAAAGGGGCGTGGTAAAATATATTTTTTCGCCCCCTGCATCGCGCTATCCCCCCCCCCCCCCCCGGATCCTTCATGTTTATTTTCCTCTGAGATCGCCCCCCCCCCCCAAATATATATATATATATATATATATATATATATATATATATATATATATATATATATATATATATATATATATATATATATATATATATATATATATATATTAATAACAAGCTTTTCAGATCTACGCCTAAAAATTTAAATAAATTTTATTAAATATACGTTATATAAAATACATGTACATTTATATTGTCGTATACTTTAATATTTGAAAAAAAAATAAACTTTATAGAAATTGTTAATTTAGTAAAATACAAAACAAATTAACTTCAATATTTATTTATATTGATTATTAAAAATATTTAATTTCTTGTTGAGAGAAAATGATAACTTTATTAATTGAATTAAGAAATTATATATTAAAAATTTATTTCTTTCATTTTTCTATATTAAATCTTAAAGGAAACAAATCCATATAGCATGACTTTTTAATTTATTGAACAACAACAAAAAAAAAAAAAAAAAAAAAAAAAAGAGATTTTCAAAAATATAATTATTTTGTCCGATAACCAAATTTTGACGGTCTAAACGTATAATTAAAATTTCCAATTATGCAACCTGCACAACTTTTTCTATTGAATGTGAACAATCCTGACGTCAGAAATGTTCACAATTTGTACATTTTGCCTACACGGAGAAATAAATCACGTAATTAAATCTATTATGTTATTATAGAATAAATTATGCTACATTAGAACAACATAAATAATTATGCAATACAACATAATATTTATGTTATGTAACAAAGTTATTATACAGTATAGCAAAGATTTTGCTGTATTGAACAAATTGTGCTGAAAATGAGCTAGCATATTTATTATGTTTTTATTTTTCTCAGCAGTGTACTTTACAACTTTTTTGCGCTCTCTTACGGAGTTACAATTGAGAAATACTAAAAATTGAATATAATTTTGGAAGTCACCTTTTATTGTGTCTAATGAATTGACAGTGCATTTTGTTAAGCCAGAACGGTAGCTTTAAAGGCATAGACCACATAAAACAACATGTGCTTGTTAATGAATAAACACGAAATGGGATCTTCAAAACTGATACCAATTTTTACCAGAATGTTAATTTAGCCCACAAGAAAGCGTGAAAAAACTGTAAAGTATGCAATTTGCGTGAAAATTCATGTTTATGACGTCAGAAACATGCAAAAATTAGTATGAAAATGTTGTGCGGGTTGCATAAATCGAATTTTCTGATCACTGCTACGGGGCTACTGTTGGTTTTTGAGACAAACCAATGTTATTTATGTAAATCCCATCAAGTGTTTTGTGATATAAATGTTTATGTGTTTCTCTGGTCTATTCCTTTAAGTACATTATGCTTTTACTTTTTATATGTTGTGTGTTATACAAACTTTAACTGAAATATTGCATTTAAATTTAGTCTCAGAAAAAAAAAGTACTAAAAGCATAATAAATCATTTAATTATTAACATTTTTGTTCAACAACATTTAAAGTTTTTATTTCCAAGCAAAAGTTAAGATATGAAAATATAAATATTTACCATGAGAAAGTAATCTAGTTACGAAAATAAGTTGAAAATAAAAATTAAAAATTTGGGACTGTTTTCTGAGTTTGTACTTTTAGAGAAATATGTGCTTTATGTATTTAAATAACAAATAAAATAATAATATTACAAAAGATATATAAAATCTGTGTTTTATTTTATATGTTTAAGTAAATACATTGCAATATTTAGTTTAAATTGTAAATTGCATTTGTTTATTAACAATTGGTTAAGTTTTTTTTTTTTAATTGTTGTGTGTATGATACTATTATTGGTAATATGCTGCCAATAATTTTTGTTCAAATTTAAGTATATTCTATACTTTTATTATACTTAGAATATATTATACTTTAGAATTATACTTATATTATACTTAGTATATTCTATACATCGAAGTTCTAGCTTCATTTGAAAGCAATATATTCAAATAAAAAATATTATGTAATAATACTCATTACTTTTAAGTCACAGCAGTTCAAAATCTCGTTAGAACTTCGATCAAAAAAGAAATATGGATGATTTTTAATAAAACTAACATTTAAAATAAATTTAATTCACTGTGACTGTTACTTCGCAAATTATCAAAATCATTGACGCGTAAGATAATTGGGTCGTGTTGTCAGGTATCAGGTAATACCTTCTATTGTAAAACTGCTCTTTGTTCACTTTTTTTTATATTGCAGCTTCTTTCTCTCAACTCCTTTGTTTGTAGTTTTGATAGAGCTCTCGGAGAAAATTAATCAAAAATTTATTTTGCATCGAATTA
>OX439133.1:1930430-2079388 GCA_949318235.1 Ecdyonurus torrentis
ATTATAATTAAAAAAATGTAAAATCTTTTTTCTTTTTACAGATATATTAAAAAGCTAAAAAAATTCTTTTTTATAGTTGGAAAATTAAACAAAAATAAAAATTTAAAAATTAATAATTATGTAAAATATTGCGGCAAAAAATAAAAAAAAAAAAATAATAATATAAAATAAATATTTTACTTTAAAGATATACCTTAAAAATTATATAAACAAAAATCGGCATAAAGTATTGTTTTATATTAAAATAAAATAGCATAATAAATTAAATTATATAATATTGCTATAAAATGTGCATAATATATAATATAATATATGGAGATCTGCATTTTTGTATAAAAGTAGATTTTTTTTTTTTTTATTAATTATTTTAATTTTTATAAATTAATTTAATAACTATCATTTATTTTGAGTTAACTGTTACAATTGCTTTTTGCAACCACGCTGGACAGTTAATAAGAAAATTTATTATATATATATTTTTTTTAAAAGAAGAAACCAAAAAAATCAAAATTTTGTATGTTTTTTTTTCTCATGTTTTCTGCATCCTTTTTTTATTAAAACTTTAATGAATATATATTATATATTAATTATTAATTTAAAGTTTCAAATTGTGCTAAAAGTTATTTTATTGAATTAGAGCATAATATAAAGTACAATAAAGTAGAATGCGCGTGTGAACTTTGCTGCTGATCGAACTTCTGAGTCCATGAGTCCACTATATTGCTCCTGTACGCTGCAAATAAAAACGTTCAAACATTTCGCGCGGTATTGGCGCAATTGATCAACGAACTTTTTTTGTCAACAAAAGGAGCACAGGGCACAGACAATGTGATTGTGTGAAGTTTTTTTATGTTTTGTGGATATTAATCGAATTCTTCGGGTATCGACGGGTATCAAGTCACGGGAAGTAAATTGATTTATTTATGATACATGTATATTTTGAATAAGAATGTGTGTACTTTGTGGTTTTATTTGTCTTTTTCAGTCCTGCATTGTGGCAGCATGGGCCATCAACTTTGAATTCAAGTGGACTTTACAAACTTTTCAAGCCTGGCACATATATATCTTCTACTTCTAAACTATGGTATGTATTATTTTCTTTGTTTTGGCCAAAATATTCATACAATAAACCAAAAGTAAATGCAATATGAGACTCATGCATTTGTATAAGTATGTATATGTATGTAAACACATTGCCGGTACATACTCATTTACAACCAATGTTTAATTTGTTTGTCTAACATTGTTTAATGGACAATATCGGTTTAGCGCGCGGGGTGCTGCGGGGAAAGCTAAGGGTCCCCTAATTTAACATTACGCTTATGGAGAAAAACACGTTTTTTGCGATTTTTGAGAAAACTACTCCACCGATTTTGGAGAAATTTAAATGAGAAATACTAGACATACTTTTACGTGTTTTAAGCCATAGAAAATTTTTAGCAATTTTTTAAACCGATAACCTCCATTAAAAAAAAAAAAATTCAGTAAAACATTCAATAAAAGCCACTGTATTACAACAAAGCAATAAATAACAAAGCACAATCATAAATCTGTACAATATTTGCTTGTCGTAAATTCATTGATTAGTCTATGTACATATCACATCAACGATCACAAATAGGCATGATTGTTTTATGTATATGTATAGATGTTCACATAAGTCAAACGTAAAATATAGTGCCTTAATATTAACTCACAGTGTTAATTTTTCAGGATGTGAACTCTGGAACGCTAACGTACAAAGCAAGGATAGCTGAGATGAAGCACAGTACCTACGTTCTACGTACTTCATCACAATCATATCCCTCGACTGATAATAAGTGATCAACTGCATACGAGGAGAAGAGGTATGCACAAAAGGACATTACTCTAGTTTCTTCTGTATGAAAGTAAAGTGATTTTTTCATTCATATAAAATTCCATAGTCAAGCTAGGGCAATGAATGCTCAGTCATTTCATTCAAACGTCACACCTGTGTGCCACGTGAGACCTCAACTTTGCCATAGAATTTCACATGTGGTGAGTAATACCAGCGCTGCTGCTATTTGTAGCCTGTTTTTATAATTTAAGGGTTGTATGGATGGCTTGTATCTTAAAATTAAAAAAAAATTTGGAATATTAATTATGCCATTTGAAAGTTAACAGTAACAGCTACCTATGTTAAAATTTCCAGAACCCGTAACCATCAGATAAGAGAAAATAATGAAATTAACATGGGCTCGTATATATACGGGACTAATACTTCAAAAAAAATCATAATTTAAAATCCAGCATGATGATTACCCATCAATTTTTTTAAATTTTTGAAGATACTATATTATTCTAAATGTATCACTGGGGGAAATTTTACGTTTTTCTTTCTTTACAATTTTTTAGTCAAATCCCACAGTCTGATTTCTTGCCTTGATATATAAGATGAGAGAATAACAACAATACATACCTATATTATATAAAATGTTGTATTAAAAAAAAAAAAAATGTAACTTTTATACTTGAAAATGGACTAATGGACCACTTGCAATAAAATGTTTTTAATTGTTGCAGCAAGTAAGTGAAAACGATTTTTACATAAAAAATGCATTAAGAATTATTCAAATTATTTTAAAAAGTTCATTCATTGCAAGTGGTCAATAGGTATATGTTTTCAACTGTTGCAACAAGTGTAAGTGAAAACTGTTTTTCAATACATGTATTAAGAATATTTCAAATTATTTTAAAATGTTCGTTCATATTGCAAGTGGTACTTTGTAGATTACAGCATGTAAAATTGAATGTTATTAAAACCTGCTTGAGTATTTTTAAATTAATTTATTAATTTGGGATTTTGGTGTGAGAGCTAGATTGAAATAGAACTTGAAAATAATAGGGATCATGAGTGCATGCGTTGAGTGTAAGGTGTAAGTGAGAACACCAACACGTTGCATAATATGCATGTTTATATATGCATTCCATGATGACGAATGGTCAATGTGAATGCTCTGCCGCTAGCCTGCTTAGAGAGTGGGAGAGAGTTTTTTTTTTTGCCACATTGTGTTATATTGTGTTAATAGCTCTAATCTCTCTCTCTCTCTCTCTCTCTCTCTCTCTCTCTCTCTCTCTCTCTCTCTCTCTCTCTCTCTCTCTCTCTCTCTCTCTCTCTCTCTCTCTCTCTCTCTCTCTCTCTCTCTCTCTCTCTCTCTCTCTCTCTCTCTCTATACTTACCATTTTCTAGTATGTAATTTTCTTAAATTTTTTAACTTCATGTAGTTGCAGTATTTTAATAGCTTTTATATATTATTCAACACAGCATGATCTAACTTGTTCTTCAAACTTTTATAATCCAGTCAAAGATTTTCATAATAATTACTTCAACGAAAATAATTGCATTAATTTATTTTAGGTACTGTAAAACAGTGATATACCGGTAATACTTTTGTCGAGTCAAAATTGTAACCTCAGTTTTGCGATTAATTTACAGGATTATATAAAATATTTTACGGTAATTTTATCTATGTACATACTTACTTTTTAATTATGAGTTTATAAATATAATAGAAATAATTAAAAATGAGCAAATTTATTGTGTGTGTTTTTTTTATCTGTTTCAAATATCTGACTGAACTAATTATGGATAAAATTACCATTAAAATATTTTATATAATCCTGAAAATTGATCACAAAACTGTTGCTACTATTTTCACTCGACAAAAGTATTACCGGTATATCACTGTTTTACCGAAAATAAATTAATGCAATTGTTTTAGTTGAAGTAAATATTATAAAAATCTTTGACTGGATTATAAAAGTTGGAGGAACAAGTTAGATCATGTTGTGTTGTGTTGAATAATATATAACATATATTAAAATAAACTGCAACTACATGAGGTTAAAAAAACAAACATTAATACTAGAAAATGGTAAGTATAGAGAGGGAGAGGGAGAGAGATTAGAGCTATTAGCACAATATGGAAAAAAAAATAAATAAAAAAAAAACAACTCTCTCCCACTCTCTAAGCAGGCTAGCGGCAGAGCATTCACATTGACCATTCGTCATCATGGAATGCATATATAAACATGCATATTATGCAACGTGTTGGTGTTCTCACTAATGCTGTTCGTAAACCCTGTTCTCTTGCACCAAAAAATGCGCATTCCATTTGAATAACCTTATTAGGCGATCGTCATTTTTGGTGCAGAGAACAGGGTTTACGAACAGCATTACTTACACCTTACACTCAACGCATGCACTCATGATCCCTATTATTTTCAAGTTCTATTTCAATCTAGCTCTCACACCAAAATCCCAAATTAATAAATTAATTTAAAAATACTCAAGCAGGTTTTAATAATATTCAAGTTAGCAAGTTAGTGATATTTTATTGAAAAATGCATATTGTTTATAATGTACCTAAAATATTAACAAGTACGGAAGGGCTGTTCAATTTTGCTTCTTTTGTGTTTTATCTTGCTCTTATATATTTACAATTTAACATTAAACTAAGTGCAAAAACATATCAGCAAGCTTGTATGTTGTCTTTCATTAGGTTAAAACATGTGAATCATAGTATATTGTTTTTAACTGTTTTTGTGATTTTATATTGAATTTTACTTTATTTTTTCTTGAACATTTTGTGATTTAATTTTTGTAATGTCCTTTTTGTATTTAAAAACTGCATTTACCATTTTGTAATATATGTTGTCTGTGATTACTAAACTGATAGCAATAATGCATTTATTCTTATGTTAGATTTTTTAATGTTATTTTTATGATTAGTGTATCTGTTTAATATTTTGTAAATGTTTTTCTAAATACATTTTTAAATTTAGGACAGAACAGTTATATTTTGTGTATTTTTAGAAAATAAAAAGCTAAAAATTTTTTTGGGGGGAAAAAAGAAGAAGAATATTGTTATTTTTTAAAAAAATCCCGCTTTTTTTTTGTTAATTTTTGTTTTATCCTGCAGTTTTTAGGTATGCAACCCGCGCAACTTACTCGCTTGTTTTGCGGTAACGCGCAAACACGCAGGTAATAGCCAAGCACAAGACACTTTACTCGCGAACTAGCGGGTAATATATTTCAATGCTTTTAGATAGGCGAAAAAAAATTTACCCGTGAAGTTACAGGTAATTCTCGCTAATAAGAGGGAAACATTTCTCGCTTATTAACGCGTATTTTACCTATAAAGAAGCGAGAGCGTCGAGCTAGGGTATAGCCATAAGATTTGAAGATTATGGTCATGCCGCAGCGCATTCTAATCAAATTAATATTTCAGACCATATATTTTGCATTTCAAGTAAAATAATTGTTTGTTGTAAATAATACATTGTTCTAACGCCTAAATTATAATACCAAAACATCATGCATTTATAATATAATTATAGTCTGTTATCATTGCATAAAATTGTGAGGTGAGAAATGTTCATATTTCGGCTTTTGATTTTTCTATTTTGACACAACTAGTTCTGGTCAAAATTCAATGACCAAAACTAGATATAAATGTTAACACCGGGTTTTGCTTTTTGCGAAATGCTCAAAACTAGTATGGATCAAAATTTCGTGACCAAAAGCCGAAATAAACTGGCATTCCGGGTTTTGGCAAAAAGCGACGAACCAAAAGCCGAAATGAGCAAAAATACCTAGTTTGGGTCAATTTCGGGTTTTGATGCTAACATATATATATATATATATATATATATATATATATATATATATATATATATATATATATATATATATATATATAGAGAGAGAGAGAGAGAGAGAGAGAGAGAGAGAGAGAGAGAGAGAGAGAGAGAGAGAGAGAGAGAGAGAGAGAGAGAGACAGAGAGAGAGAGAGAGAGAGAGAGAACAGTATTTAAACAATATTATTGTAAACTTATTCCTCTCTGCTATGTTGTCAAATCATTGGGCACCATGTTATCAATGAAGCCTCAAGCAGACTATATAAACACTGAACCGAAGCTACTGTAATTCATTCCAGTGTCAATTTTCATACGAGCAAGATTAAGATATTGCGTGCAACTTTGTATATCGTGCTTCATTTTGTTGGCAGTGTCGATCTGCAAAATTGAAGGTAACAAATATTTTATTTTGTTTTTAGAAATATAAAAAAAATTGTTTAGATATTCTAATTTATGTTTTGCAAAACTTTTCTTAAAGAAAAAGACCAGACGAAAATATAAGCATTTATATAACAAAACACTTGATGCGACTTACATTTCAGTACATAGCTATTTAGTTTGTTTTTTATTACTAACTGTAGCCCCGTAGCAGTTATCATAAATTTAGATTTATGCAACCCGCATTACATTTTCATACTAATTTTTGCATGTTTCTGACGTCATAAATATAAATATTCACGCTAATTGCATACTACAAAGTATTTTCACGCTCTCTCGTGGGGCTACATTAACATTCTGGTAAAAATTGGCAACAGTTTTGAAAATTCCATTTCTTGATAATTCATTAATATAAAAATCCCAAGTTGTTTTTATATGTTCTATATCTTTAAAAGGCGTAGAACACCTTGAACAAAAAAGTTGCGTAATATCCTAACAAACCTGAAAATCAACGTTGATTTGGCCGGAGTCATTGATTTCTAATTTATTTTCCATTCATAAAATGCCACTGCCGGTCACTGACGTCACAGCTCGCCCGGTTTACTTGCGCGTGGACCAGGCGAGCTGAGACGTCAGTGACCGGCAGTGACATTTTGTAAATGGAAAATAAATTAGAAATCAATGACTCCAGCCAAATCAACGTTGATTTTCAGGTTTGTTAGGATATTACACAACTTTTTTGTTCAAAGTGTTCTACGCCTTTTATATTAAAAACGTCAATGCTACATGTTATTATTTAATTGTCCCGTATCTTGTAAAGACATATATGATCATATTATATTAGCATACCGATCCTATATAACATTATATCTTGTAAAGACATATATGATCATATTATATTAGCATACCGATCCTATATAACATTATATCTTGCAAAGACATAAATGATCATATTATATTAGCATACCGATCCTATATAACATTATATCTTGCAAAGACATATATGATCATATTATATTAGCATACCGATCCTATATAACATTATATCTTGTAAATTGTAACAATTATAATATTATGTTCTAGAAATGAAGATGACCAGCCTCATGCTTTTGTTGCTTTCCTGCACAATTACAAACTTACTAGCTCAGGTAAATTTATTTTTAATTTCTCATTAACTTAATTAAGTAAGAAAATATCTAAGTATTTATGATTTCAGTTTTAAAGTTTTTGCAAAAATTATTGTTATTATTATAATTTTTATTTTAAACAGTGTATTATTTCAGTTACAAAATTTGAAATAATCACTTTTGAGGAATTAGGAGCAGCTAAAAACATTATTTTGACAAAAATATTATTAAAAACAGCTATTTTTTAGTTGCTTTCAGTTATTTTCAGCTATTTTATGTTAAAATAGCTATTATAAGTTAAAATAGCTGTTTTAAGTTAAAATAGCTGTTTTATTAATTTGATAAAATGATTTTTTTTAACTGGTCATATAAACTTGAAAGTGTTTATTTTAAATAAGTTAAGATTCGTATAACTAAAAAAATGCACCCTTTTTTAGAGTGTTTGAGATAGAATTTCTTAAGTGTACTAATATAAGTTAATGTATATAAATAATTTTAAAATTTTCTTTGATATTTTATATATATATAAAACACAACAAAAAACTTTAATCTATTATACTTTATATAATCTGTAAAATATATTTAGTAATATAATTATTTCAATTGCACGGCAAACACAATATAAAATATCAAAATGTTAATAAAATATCGATATATTTCAGATGTAAATGTTTTTTTTTTTTTTTTTTTTTTTTTTTAGAATATCGATTCCTACGCGTCAAAAGCGAGCATCTACACTTTCCGGATTTCTGAAAAAACGACTATCTACACTTTCCGAGCAGCACTGTTACCCGTTTTGTGGGAAATCTAGAAAGAGTAGATGTTCACTTTTGACGCGGAGGCATCGATATATAGGGTGACTGATGTCATATCGATGGCTACGCTAAAAACTGATCTGTCTACAGTCTCCGCGCGCCTCAAATTTGTAACATCTGCGCTCTTCACCTTTCTCAAATTTGAAGCATCTGTGATGGAGCACTGGTAAGAAATGCTTCAAATTCGGAAGAGGTGGAGAGCGCATTTGTTCCAAATTTTAGGAACTACATTCTAGACAGTTCAGTTTATTGCGGGGCCATCGATATTTAATGCGCTTGGAGGCCATACTGGAGTAGCCAAAACATTGGTGACAAACTTTGTTTTATGTTAATTTTTGTATTTTGTATTATTCTTCCATATATTTAAATTGCAATTTTTTTTTAAACTGGGAAAATGAGCTATTATCCTATGCTACCTATGTAATTAAGTAATCCAACATGGCGTCCAACATGAATGCATAAACCCTATATATAATAGCTTCAGGGGCGTAGTCAGGATTTTGCGACGGGAGGGGTCGAGCCTATAGTAAGCATAGGCAAAGAGGAAAATATCCATTTTTAAACACCCCCCCCCCCCCATCCCTGAATGGGGGATGGGGGTTAGAACCTCAAACCCATCCCTTAAAAACGCCCCTGGATAGCTTATAAAATAGTTTTCTATTTTTAGTACACACACACACACACACACACACACACAAGACACACACACATGACACACACACACACACACACAAAAACATAACACAATTTTCTTGTTTCAGCCTCTCGAGATGGAGGTAAAGTTAACCAAACTGACAAATAAAATTGAACTAATTGGAAACAAGTTTGAAGATGAACTGAACCTAATGAACGAACTAATGCAAGAGTTGAGAGGAGAAGAGAATTTTCTTTTGTCTGTGCTTAGTGGACAACAGAAACAACTTGACAACAAAATATATCAAGTAAAGCAGTCTGTTAATGAAAATCATAAGAAAACAACAACTGATATTATAGCTTATTTACAAAAACTTTCAAATAAAATATCTGAGCTTGATTTAACAACAAAAGTTTTCAACGGCCACAGATATTATTTTTCTGGAGATCAGCCTATGATGACTTGGTCTGCAGCTCAAGATTTCTGCAGATCTCACAACATGGAGTTACTGAGTGTGGAGACACAACAAGAGTTCGACAGTCTGAAGTCTGAACTTAATACGTTCACAGCGGCTAGAGGTCGTGTGTGGACAAGTGGAAGTGACGCTGCGTCAGAAGGCACTTGGAGGTGGACAGCAACAGGAAGTGACGTCACTTTCTTTGGTGCCGGTAAACGTTCAAGGTTTTCTAATAGTAATATTCATAACTGTTTGACATATAGACCTGAGGGTTGGAATGATCATAACTGTTCAAGTAAATTTTATTTTGTATGTGAAGGACAATCTTAATGTTTAAATTTAATCTCGATTTTAGTAAATAAGTGCAACCAGCCATCAATCATTAATATGATTTTTACATGCATTGAGCTTCAAAAAAAAAAAAAAAAAAAAAAAAAAAAAAAACGCGATAAAATATGATAATATGAAAGTTAATGGTAGCAGAAAGCATAGCCTGGTGTTAGCATAGTGAAGAGAGTCGTATAACTTGGTGACAAATGTTGCTAGCACAGAGACATTACAGAGATTTCAGCACCAAACTACAAGAGAATGCAGAGTAAGTGTCTTAATTGTCAGTCATCTTCACAGACTTACAGACAAACTACTAATATTTGACCTCATCAATATAAGTGAGCATCATATATGTCAAATATATCAATATATTATCAATAATACTTTTATCTTAACCACAAGTAAATAATTTCTATTTAAGTTCAGGTTTAGTTTTTTAATTGCACAAAATATCAACGGGTACAATTTGATTACAAAAGTATATACAAATGCTTGCATTATATTTTATTTCATAGCAACAGTCTTTTACATATTTGTAAATATATTTCTTATTAAATCCCTTGTCAATTTACTTTTTTTATCATTTAGAATACTAGATTGATAATTACCATACCTTATTATCCATGAATTAGACACCAACATGTTGATTTTGTATTTATTTTCATTTTGACTGTTATATCACGTATCTGACGTCACAATGTACCACCACCGATCACAGTCACCGCTCTGGTCACGTGATAAATTAAAGCCCCTTCCTCAAGTTCTTTACCCCTATCATGGCCCCATCTGCACTATAATTGTGACGTCAGATGCGTGAAATAACAGAGTTAAAATAAATACAAAATCCACGTGTTATGGTGTCTAATTCATGGATAATAAGATATGTTAATTATCAATCTAGTATTCTAAATGATAAAAAAGTAAGTTGACAAGGGATTTAAAATATTTAACTATATCTATAAATAAATAAATAAATAAATAAATAAATAAATAAAACGTAAATAAAACAAATAAATAAATAAATAAGATATTGATGCAACTCTTTCAACACGCTAGTAAAGCAGGTTGCTACTTGGTGTTGCGTGAAGTGCTGATGCTTTCCCTATGACGTTCACTATGTTTTAATGATGTAAGGTATCAAAATAATAAACTTTTTTGTTTTTTAATTTTTATTTATTTTTATTTTCTTATAAAAAGCAATTAAAATTTATTAAATTTTTATAACATGCAAATATTAATAAAAGCATTTTATTTACATCTTGTGCTAATAATTAAGGAGAATAAGAGCTAAGAAATAACATAAGTTACTGCAGAGTAACATTATAGAGAGGGGGGTGGGGGGGGGGGGCAGTAATTTTAATACGCACAAATTTATAATAAATTAAATGAATTTTACACTTAAATATAAAAAAAATATTTTAATTATAAATAGTTTTGCTAAAACAACAAAATATTTATGCTACATAGTTTAACACGTTTGCAAAATAAGGAAAACCAAATAATGTAATTTTATTTTAATTTAAAATTTATAATATTGAAATTTATTCATTAGAAAAAATTAAAAAAAAAAAATGAAGAACAACATTAGATCCTGCAAGAAAAATAAAAAGTTTTTTTTTATTGTATAGGGTGTATACTCATGACATCATATTTAATGCGCTTGGAGGCCATACTGGAGTAATGAATTACATTGCTCAGTATAGGACAATCTTTATTTAAGTCAATTTATTTGTGAAATCTGTTAATTTTTTGTTATTGTTATTTTTCTCACATACTTCAGATACTATTAATTCAACATATTTACAGCATCAAATGCTCTCAAAAATATTGCATAGTGGTTTTATACTGGCAAAATGAGCTATTTTCCTATGTCACCCATGTTATTGAGTGATCCAACATGGCGTCGACTTTAACATGAATGCATACACCCTATATTCTAATAGAACTTATATATGTTATATAATTTATAATTAAAATTATTAATTTTTATTAATTCATTTTATTTTTTAATTGCATACAATATAAAAAAGTATTTTTTAAAAATGAATAATTTTAATACTAATATATTAAATGCTATACCATAGAATAAACACGTGAAACATAAATTTAACAAATTATTCAGTTACATAGATGTAACTCTTCAGTACAAACCAATAACTTGGTAGACAAAAGTTTAAACAGTAACTTGTTAGTCAGTGGCGGCCCGTCAAATTGGGCGCCCGGGGGATAAACTCGCGGTGCGCCCTTACCCGTAGAAATTGCATTCAGGCAAATGGGGCGAAGCCCACTATTGCGCCGCAGGCGCGATTTTTTGGGGGCCACGCCCCTTTTTGGCATAAAATGCAAAATTAGTATACCTAAAAGAATTTGCTATTACAATTCAAGTACCTCAAATTTAATATTTTTTTACACCATTTGAGTATAAAATCCAAGAAAAATATTGATATTTTTTTCTTCAATAAAAGAGCATTATTCTAAATTGCTTTTTAAAAATTATTTACGACATATATATATTAAGGTAGCATGTACTTTAAGGTAGGATTGCATTTTTATTTTCTGTATTAAGTATAGAGTGTGCATGCTGTACCCAAAATTTAAATTAAAAAAAAAAAAAAATGCATGTCATCACAACAGAGTGTGAAATTGTCGCAAAATGCACCACCCCCAATGCTAATGAATCTATATTTGAACATTTGAACCCCGATTTTGACCCTTGCTTTGATTTTTTATTTTTTTTTTTTAAGGTGTTTTAAAAATACTTTCCAGATTGAAATGTTTGGTTCTAAAAATTGATTTTACGGATTTATCCACAACAAATTTTCGATTTTTTTTTTTTTTTTTTTTTTTTTTTTTTTTTTTACAATTGACCTATGTAATTTAAATATGCGATTTACAATAATTTTGCTCTCCGTAAAATAATAATAATAATCTCGTAAAAATCGTTTTTAAACTCAATGTCAATAAAAGTTGATCAGTCTAATAGAACAGGCTAAAGTACTTTGGTTCAGAAGTTGTTCAAGTAAAATTTTGCGCATGACGAAGAGCTTGACGTTTTATATATACGCATATGAAGATATCTTTTACTTACTTAATTTGCGGAAGATTTTATTTGAGCCGAATTTAAGTTACTTTACTGACTCCACAAATAATTATTTGTGGCGGATAGAAAACTGTTCCTTGGTTCATTAAAAAAATAATTATAAAACAAAAAAATTAAAATTATATAAAAAATTGAGGTTTTAAATAATTTTTATTTTACATAAAATGCTGACATTAAGTGCATTACTATTTTACAGATTGCGCATTATCAAGCTTCAATTTAATATGTTTTTGTTTTTTAGTCTGTTTTATTGTAGTTTTTATAATAATTTATTAGCCACTAATTTCTCTCGCCGTGCGCCCTTTTTGCTCCGGCGCCCTTTTTACCCCGGCGCCCGGGGGAAATGTCCCCTCATCCCCCTCTATTGGGCCGCCACTGTTGTTAGTATAAACGTTATTTCTTCAGTGCTAAATAGTTAGCTCTGCACATCTTAAAAAACTTTGTATATATCTAACATATTTATTACAAAAAATGTCTAAAAGTAATTTTTGAGTTTCTTCTTTCCATGAACGATATAACATTGGATTTCTTACAGGATCTACATAACTTTCTTATTTTTTTTAATGAATAAATTTTGCTTTAATTGAGCTAGAATAATTATAACATAATTAATTTTTGTTCATATTTTTTACATTTTAGAAAAAAAAAATTTAAGAAATTCAATTGTGCAATTTCTATATATAAATAATTTAAACTTAAATTATTCTCCTTATAATTATAGAAAGAAATTACATGAAAAATTCAGTCTATTTTATTACAATTTACGAAATTTTTTGTAACAAAATTATTTTGAGCTGATTTTTTTCTTTTCTTTATTTCATGCAATATATATTAACAATATATTTTTATTACTATTTAATATACATTTTTTTTAGAGTAAAAAAAAAACAAATAGAAAACTTACAAAAGTGAGGTTTAGTAAAAGAAAAAAAGAAAAAAAAAAAAAAAAAAACTAATATGTTCACTGTTTTAGCTTTTAACATGCTTTCTTATGGGACAATGAAACAGTTATAACTTGAGATAGATTTTTTTTGTCGCTTTTGAAATTTTTTGCTGTTACTAATAAGTGTTAAAATTAAACAAATTTTCTGTAAAAAAAAAATAATAATAATAATAAAAAAAAATAAAAAAAAATAATAATAATAAGAGTAATATTGAACCAAGCAATAAATAATAAGAAGTTTAATAAAGCAACAATAAAACTCTAGGCTCTGCAGTATTAAAGAGGAAGTTCAGGGGTCTGACAAGTATTTTTTAAAAGCTTCTAATGTTTCTTGTAGAAAAAAATATACCCATTATACTTTTCTGCACCACTCTGGTAATTAAAGAAAAAATCACTCAGGTAGCTTGCGCCCGTAAGTATGACGTACAACTTACGAGACGGCATCACTGCACTCCAGGTAAAGAGGGGGGGGGGGGGGGGTGGGGGGAGTTAAAAAATACTACATCACATAAACGACAGTCAGGGTAGATAAAAATATTACCTTCTCTAAACATTTGACAAATATTTTTACAACTTTTTTTAACAAATCCGCATTTTGTACGCGTCAGGTGCAATAGCAGAGATTTGTGTTGGCTGCATGGTTCATTTCTCTCCCGCTTAGTAAGAGGAAATGACATTTACAGCCAATGTCAAATGTATGCTTTTGCATCTGACTCGTCTATACTATGGTACGCCAGGTAGGGCTGTTTTGTTTTGCAAATATAATAATATAAAATAGTTAGTTATATTTTTATATGTGCTCCACTAAAGCATATTAAAATAGGTATTTATAAGCTGTTTGAAAGAAAGACGCGTTACAATATAATATAATAAATAAATGTACAGTCGCGGAGGGAAGAAAAATACTGTGCGCCTATAAAGTATGCAACCTTATGCAAGAGATGAAATTCCTCAAAAATAAAATAAATTATATGTATATAGTTACTCTTTTCAGTATTTTTTTTATTGTTCTTTCGACAATATAATAATTAATAATTTGTGTACTATAATTTGATAGAGACGTAAATTTTGCGAGTTAGTTAATACTATATTATTATGTGGAGTCGCAACTCGTAACATTTGTTTTAATTGAATTGACTTTTTGCTAAATTTATTTGTTTACGCGGACATTTAAATCTCGTATTCAAGTGTGAAAAAAAAAAATAAAATAAAAATGCTCTGCACGATGATAGAAACTTAAATTTTTTGCTTTATTGGAACTTGTTAAAAAAAATCTATAGCTTGATTTTTGACCTACCTATTCAATACCTATTCACGTAATTTTAGATATTCGATCGAGATGGCATTTATTTTATACTTATTCAAATAATATACTTATTATTATTTATTGCTCGCGTTTCCGCAAGAATTGTAAGAAAAAGAGCGATGTATCGACGAAAAAAGTCTAGTTTTTTTTATTTTTTTTACATATTTATTTTTGGCTGAAAGTTATTATTATTTGTACTTCAATATTACGAAATTTCGTTATAATGGGATTTGCCAATGATTTTATATGTAAATTTCGGCGGGACCGGCGAAATTACTTCGCCATAATGAAATTTCGCTACATCGAGGTTTTACTGTATTAGTTTACTCTACTTTTATTTTACCAATATTATGATATAAGTACAATTGTTAACTTAATTATAGATTTAGGTTTATATAGATGGCTTGTAACTTTAATTTAAAAACAAAACTTGCAAACTTTATGATGATATTTGAAAGTTAAATGTAGCAGCTACCTATGATAACATTTTCTGAACTCGTGACCATCAGATAAGAGAAAATTGTTTTTAATTAAAAAAAAAAACGTGGGCTCATATGGGACTAAAACTTCAAAATAATAATAATTAAAATCTAACATGGTAATATTCCTTTTTTTTTTTTTTTTTTTTTTTTTTTTGCATTTTTTTTTGCATTTTTGCATTTTTGAAGATAACATTATTGAATGTATTACTGTGTAAAAATTAAAATTTTCTTTCTTTACAATTTTTTAGTCAAATCCCGTAGTAGCTGATTTTCCAACTTAAGTAACATAATGAAGGCTTTTTTATATTGATTATTTTTATTTTTATTAAAAAAAAAAATTGCACAACAATGTTAGTAGCATTCGTTGAAAATGTTTACTGATAAAATAGCTATAATCAATTATCAATTTATTTCCTCTGGTTTTTACAATTTTAACTTTACATTCAAGACAAGGTCAATTTTGCTCGCTGTTGCACTTGACCTATACCAGAGGTTAAGCCATCAAAATAATTAAAATCATTTTAAATTTTCTTACATTTAAATACACAATAGCTCGTTCTATAAACTACACACAAATATTGAGCCAGCTTTGAAAATGTTCCTTTGGTAAAAACAGCTGATTATGACGTCATTACCTGTTTACTACGATTATACATATGGTCGATCATTGTTATTTCTTCTTTTAGAACTTTGAACTTGATAAGAATGAAAGAAACTTCCCAAAAAAAGTTCCAGTCTCAATATGCGACTCACTTTTATCAGCTCAAAAAAAAAAAAAAAAAAAAAAAAAAAAAAAAACAATGAACGTGTCTTATTATGTTGGTCAGCCAATCACTGTTATTGAGATTCACTTTACTTTACAGAACGAGCTAATGATCGCATGGCTTCGACAATTTAGTTTGTATTATTTTATTTCTGTGTGCTGTGTTACCAAATGTTGACATGATACACTCACAGAACTACACTCTACATGTATTTTATTTCTGTGTGCTGTGTTACCAAATGTTGACATACACTCACAGAACTACACTCTACATGTATTTTATTTCTGTGTGCTGTGTTACCAAATGTTGACATACACTCACAGAACTACACTCTACATGTATTTTATTTCTGTGTGCTGTGTTACCAAATGTTGACATACACTCACAGAACTACACTCTCCATCAGGGGCAGATACAGGGGGGGCGGGTGGGGGGCGACGTCCCCCCCCCCCTAAATGGCCCACGTGGGTGGAAAAATTGAGCAAAAATTGAAAAAATTTGGTCCATTAAAATTTTTTTGCGCCTTTGGCGCAACTTTTATTACTGAATAAGCGTTTGAATCCTGACTATATTACAAAAAATAATTTTTTAACATCCCCTTAGTTGTCATGTCATCAGGGTAATATATCAGAGATATAGTTCTGTTAATACTTGAACATCCACGACATATTTTGCTCGCGATAAGAACTAAAAAAAAAAAAAAAAAAAAAAAAAAAAAAATTTAGTGTAAATGTTATAATTTTTATCTCAAAATATTTTTCCATCCAAATATAAGTTATGTTTTACAATATGATAATAGTTTTAAAAAGTGCAAAACAATTTTTAGTAGATTGGGATACAAAAAAAAAAAAAAAAAAAAAAAATTAATAATAATAAACAATATTATTAGTTTATTTTTTAAATTTTGCCCTTTTTTTTTTCAAGATTTTTTTTTGTTTTTTGTTTGTTTGTTTTTTCAATGAAATAACCTTAATAATTTATTGCATATTTGATTGTAAGGAGAATGGAAATAAAAGAAAAAAAGAATTTTGAAGAGATCAAAATAGAAAATATTCCAGAAATCATTTTGTCTTACGTACTTTTACTTCTTCTTTTGCTTACATAAAAAAAAAAGGAAAAAACTACCAAATCAAAAATTTTGCAATTCAAGAATATTTTTTCAAAGGCATACTAATTTTGTAATTTTTTCCAAAAAGGGGCGTGGTCAAATAAAATTTTTAACCTGCGGCGCGCTATACCCCCCCCCCCCCCAAACAAAATTCCTTGATCCGCCCCTGCTCTCCATGTATTCAAATATTTAAAGTACTATAACTGTGAAATACGTACATTACAACAAATATGATTAAAATTGTGAATCAGTTAAGTGAGTCACACCTTTATTGTTGCACATTGACCTGCATTAGGTATTATTGTAGTATAATAATACCTGTGTTCTACCTTATATGTCTACCTATTACATTTACATATTGCACCTGCATTAGGTATTATTGTAGTATAATAATACCTGTGTTCTACCTTATATGTCTACCTATTACATTGACATATTGCACCTGCATTAGGTATTATTGTAGTATAATAATACCTGTGTTCTACCTTATATGTCTACCTATTACATTGACATATTGCACCTGCATTAGGTATTATTGTAGTATAATAATACCTGTGTTCTACCTTATATGTCTACCTATTACATTAGTAGTATAATTTTTATGCGTGTAATATTAGTTTATTAATTTATGAATCGATTATTAAATGTAAATTTGCCATATAAATGGTCCTGCCTCAAATATTATAGCTAAAAGGACACACTTAACTTTCCCCTCGTCCCCCGCGCATTTATCACATAATCTTCATTTCTAATATTTTAATAGTTAAATTTTTATCCTCTCTCTCTCTCTCTCTCTCTCTCTCTCTCTCTCTCTCTCTCTCTCTCTCTCTCTCTCTCTCTCTCTCTCTCTCTCTCTCTCTCTCTCTCTCTCTCTCTCTCTCTCTCTCTCTCTCTCTCTCTCTCCCCCTCTCTGCCACATCCCGAGCTCTTATATATATATATATATAGATATATTTATTTCAGTGATAACTGATGTGACTTTTGACAAAAAAAAAATAAAAACTTTCAACTCATTCATACATGCCAACATATTCATATATATATATATATATATATATATATTATATATATATATATATTATCATAACATACAATATTATTATTATTATATTTTTTTATATTAAATGCTTATAGCAAGAATAACAATCTAAATTAAGATATTTTCAAATAATGAGCGTGTGAATGTATCATTGAAAGATTGAATGAATTAACGAATAATTATATGAATGAATAATGAATGAATGAATGAATGAATGAATGAATGAATGAATGAATGAATGAATGAATGAATGAATGAATGAATGAATGAATGAATGAATGAATGAATGAATGAATGAATGAATGAATGAATGAATGAATGAATGAATGAATGAATGAATGAATGAATGAATGAATTGAATGAATGAATGAATGAATGAATGAATGAATGAATGAATGAATGAATGAATGAATGAATGAATGAATGAATGAATGAATGAATGAATGAATGAATGAATGAATGAATGAATGAATGAATGAATGAATGAATGAATGAATGAATGAATGAATGAATGAATGAATGAATTGCTAAACTATAAATTGTTTGGATTTGTGTATTCTATTTTAAAATAAATGTATGTTTTTCCAAAGTAAAAATTTTAGCCCCCCCCCCCCCCCCCCCCCCAATGTGTTTTTCTTAACGTTATCAAAAGAAATGAAATAAAAGTTTAGACCATCTCATCAAGTATCGAGAACATAAAATATAGTTCAGACAATCTGCATTACGTCATCTGAGGTCATTTCAAAGTTAAAATATCAAAACCTTTTTCTTATCTGGTTTATAAAATTGACATTAAAATTTATTAACAAAGAGAATATAAAATATCATCACAAAATATTCACTTGATAAATAAAAAGTAATTATTAAAATTTAAATATTTCTTGCAAAGTCTTCAAATATAATAAATATATTGGTAAGTTTTACTTTAATAAACACGTGACCTTTTGCATTAAGGGGGTAGGGTATCGACCTTATATCTCCAAAACTAGAAGTGTTTTGGGTCTAAATTTGGTGTCATTGTGAAGCTAGTCGTGATATAAATTTCATGATGTTTAACCGTGCCGAAAAAAAGAAATTAATTATTAAAATTAACATTGGGCCTTATGGACTTAAAAATTCAAAAAATCCTATAAAATTAATTTGCACGGTGACCTCCGAAAATGTTTATATATTTGAAATTGTCTCAAGCTGAAATCATTGTGCAAAATTTCAGATTATTTTGACGAGAAAAGTTTGAGTTTAATGGCCGACGTCGGTACCCTACTTCCTTAAAGAAGAACCACTATTAAATTTTTTATCATCTAAACATTAATTTAATAACAATTAAAACTTGGAATTTTATTTTTTACCTTTAAAAAAAAAAAAAAAAAAAAAATGTATGCTATACAAGGATGCAAAGATCTGCTTTTTATTTAATTTTTAAATAACTATAAAATAAAAAAAATATAAAAATTTAAAATTTTTAGATTTATAAATAGAGTTTTATAATTTTTATTTATTGTTATATCTAACAGAACAGACATAATTACAATTAAACTTAAGTCACATTATATTGATATAATTCAATATCAGTTATAAACAGGGCCGGCTTGGCCATAAGACGAGGTCTGCGATCGCAGACCGGGCCAACGTCATTGCGGGCCAAGCGGGCCAGAAAAAAAAAAAAAAAAAGAAAGAAAAAGAAGAAGAAAAAACAACCAAACTTTAAAACCTTTGCCCGCATATTTTTTTAATTTTAATTTTGTATCATATGACTTAATCTATAATGCATGCACACAAATTACTTGGAATGCGCATTTTTATTGTAACTAAAAAAAAAAAAAAAAAAAAAAGCATTGAGATCATTGCAAACCAACTAAATTTTTTATGCACTTGGGCCAGCTAGGCATAAGGCCGTACAAGTTAGTCCGCGGGCTCCTGGATCGGGACTTTGCTTTTGCGGGCTTTTGGTTCTGATGAAAAAAAAATCAATTTAAAAAAGTTCAAAGGTACTTTGAAAAATGGCTCCCTTTTTTTATTATTTGAAAAGAAGTGATATCTTTTTTTTAATTATCATTTGCGTATTTGCGTTTTTTCAATACTTCTTGCACTACAGTAGTACGTAAATAAAATATTATATTTTGGAAAGTTATTAAATTCATATATTTATATTTTATTTAAATTATTTATAAAAAATATATTTATTATTAAATATATATTTCTAAACATTCGAGATGTGCCCGTAAATGACCCGTTAAAAATAAGCATTTGCAAAGAATACAAGATAAAAAAAAAGGCTAAAAACTTTTTTTAGTACAGTACAATGTTTATAATTCTCTATAGCATGTAAAATCAATTGTTAATACTTAAAAATAATAATAATTTACAACTTTTGTCTTCAAAATAAAAATAAATTGTTGTATATAATGAGAAATGAGCTTTTATTTATTATTATTTTTTTTTTTTGACACAGGTTCAAGTGCTTTTTTAATTTTTTTTTATTTTTGAATTTTGGACTAAATATTGATTTCCCCAAATTATGGCTCGTTTTTTTTCAAATTTAAGCTTGAAATCAAGCTCTTCCAACCAAGTCAAACCATTCGAAAAATTTTCAAGTTCTCTACACCTATAAATTCCTATAATTATAAATTTACAAATCCCTGTTCTGCCCCCCCCCCTTTGTTTCTTTTTTCCCCCCATACTTCAATTAAATCATTACATTATAACAATCATTCCTTCAATATAGTTTTTTTTCTATCATATACATCAATTTTTGTCTAATATATTTTTTAAGGTGGCCGAAGGTCATGTCATGTAGATCGTAGTATATCAAAATAATGTCATGGTTCAATTACATACTTATTTTTCAAAATGATAGTGTTACACATATATTATTTTTAAAAATTGTGAAAAAAAATAAAATTTAATTCAAAATTAGCGTAAAAACCAGTGCCACGCCCCCTTTAAAAAACATTTGCGCCTGCGGCGCAAGCTGGGGGGCTCGCGCCCCCCAGACCCCCCAGTATAAGCGGGCCAATTCCCAGATTGCCAGACCGGGCCAACGAACCCCAAGCCGGCCCTGGTTATAAATATATATTACTATAGATATTGAATATAATTTAGAATATATCTCATCTTATTTTCTTAGTTATTATAATAGTAAAATTAAAATAATTACACCAGAAGGAAAATAATTCGTTACAAAAATATTAAAATAAATAAAATTAAAATATGTAATATATAGTTAACTGTTGAATATTATGTATTGTAATATATGAGGCTAACTGATTGATAAGAAGTAAATAAGTGCAACCAGCTATCAATCATTAATATGATTTTTACTTAATTGCATTAGCTTCAAAAAAAAAAAGGTTATAACTTATTATAAATATGACAGTAAATGATAGCAGAAAGCATAGCCTGGTGTTAGCATAGTGAAGATAGTCGTATAACTTGGTGCCAAATGTTGCTAGCACAGAGACATTGCAGAGATTTCAGCACCAAACTACAAGAGAATGCAGGGTAAGTGTCTTTGTCAGTCATCTTCACAGACTTACAGATAAAGAAGGAAAAAAATAAAATTAGTTACAAAAAAAATACTTAAAGGAATAGACCAGAGAAAAACATAAGCATTTATATCACAAAACACTTGATGGGATTTACATAAATAACATTAGTTTGTCTCAAAACCCAACAATAGCCCCGTAGCAGTGATCAGAAAATTCGATTTATGCAACCCGCACAACATTTTCACACTAATGTTTGCA
Source organism: Ecdyonurus torrentis (assembly GCA_949318235.1). Classification (NCBI taxonomy): domain Eukaryota; kingdom Metazoa; phylum Arthropoda; class Insecta; order Ephemeroptera; family Heptageniidae; genus Ecdyonurus; species Ecdyonurus torrentis. Next base: position 1,952,321 of record OX439133.1, read on the forward strand.
TGTTTCTGACGTCATAAACATGAATTTTTACGCAAATTGCATACTTTACAGTATTTTCACGCACTCTGGTAGGGCTACATTAACATTTTGGTAAAAATTGTCATCAGTTTTGAAGATCCCATTGCGTGTTTATTCATTAAAAAGCACATATTGTTTTATGTGGTCTATGGCTTTAAAGTCGTATATAAAACGCCTTGAACAAAAAAGTTGCGTAATATCATGAATAACCTGAATATCAACGTTGATTTGGCCTGAGTCTTTGATTTCTAAATTATTTTTTATTCCTAAAATGACGCTTTGACGTCACAGCTCTCGCTTGTTTTACGCGTGAACCCGCCATTTTATGATTAAAATTAAATTAGAAATCAATAACTCCGTACAAATCAACGTTGAATTTTTAGGTTTGTTAGGATATTACACAACTTTTATGTTCAAGGTGTTCTAAGCCTTTAAGTAATAAACTAGATTGTGATGACCTCCGTAAAGTTATGCAACTTTTTCAACACACAAGTAAAGCAGGTTGCCTACTTGGTGTGCTGTAAGGAGCTTTTTTTTTTTCTTACGTTGAATTTTTGTGGTAATTATTTTTTTAGAAAAGATAAATAATTCCTATATAGAATAAAAATCCATTCTTCAATTATAGAAAACAATTTATTTTGCATATATGCTACAAAATTAAAAGTACAATAATATAGAGTGTATGCATTCATGTTAAATTCAACGCCATGTCGGATCACTCAATAACATGGGTGGCATAGGTATAAAAATAAACTCATTTTACCTCTGTTTAAAAACACTGTTAAACCTTTGTTACCTGATTTAAATGTAATATTTTTGAGTGCAATTTTTTCTATCAAACCTCTAGGCGAGGTACAACTTATGCTAGTTGTTTACATATTTACATTGCTTTTATACTGAATTTACACTCCCGAGACTTCCGAAACCCTATCATAAGAATCGTGCGGGTACTACCATGGCGGGTCGGCCATGGCCTGGCAAATCCTTCCCGGCATTCACCTTTACATACCGAGGAAACCATGGAAACCTCGGTTGATGCTGTAAATATGTTGAATGAGTATTGTCAAGTATGTGAGAAAAATAACAGTAACTAAAATTAACCGATTTCTTAAAGAAAATTGGCTTAAATGAAGTTTGTCCTATGCTGAGCAATGTTATTCACTACTTCAGTATGGCCTACAAGTGCATTTAATATGACGTCATCCGCATACACTCTTCAACTCTATACTGATGTAAAAGTAGAAATTTAATTGAAATGTCATTTTATCTTTCGTAGCGGGAGAGAAATGATCGAACCATGAAATCAAGGTCAAAAGTCTGCTTTTGACCTTGACGTCTATTCTCGATTTTATAATAGTTTTTTTTTTCAAGACTCATTTATAATCGTAAATCTAGCTAATTTATGATTTCAAATTAAATAATGTCTGAATCTCTTGTACAACAAAAGTTAAAGAAACAAAAAATTATAACATTAATTATCTAGATCATTTTGTAGCATTATTTATTTAATAGAGAATGATTTATCCTATTGGGTGTGTGCGCATGACGTCATTATGAATGCTTTTCGATGCTCTTCTTGAGCAATGAATAACATTGCTCAGAATAGGAAAAATGTAGTTTTTGACTATTTTCTTTGGAAAATTAGCTATTTTTTGGTCATTATTATTTTTCATGCATACTTGAGATACTAATTCAACCTGTTAACAACACCAATGCTCTCAAAAATATTGCTAAGTATTTTTAATCTGGCAAAATGTGTTATTTTCCTATACTGGCCCATGTTATTTATAGTACTCACTTATGACGTTGACTTTAACATGAATGAAACCACCCTATTGTAATAACTATTTTCAGGTGGGAAAACAAGGTATTGCGGGATTTGACTAAAAAATTGTAGAGAAAGAAAAATCTGAAAATTTGCACAGTGATTCATTAGGATATGGTATCTTCAAAAATACAGAAAAATTGAGGAGTCATAATGCTAGATTTTAAATAAATATTTTTTGAAGTTTTAGTCCCATAAGAGCCCATGTTAATTTTAATAATTATTTTCTCTCTTATCTGATGGTCACGGGCTAGGAAAATATTATCATAAAGGTAGCTGTTACTGTTAATTTTTAAGTGGCATCATAAAGTTTGAATTTTTTTATTTAAATCCTGATATACAAGCCATCTGAATATATAACCCTTAAAAAGCAAAACTATAATGTTATACATCATAATTATTATTTTTTTTTTTCTAATTTAGCATCATTTATGCTATATAATAACATAAATGCAGCATAAATTACATATTTTCCGTGAGAAATCGAATATATATAATATATATATTTTTATAAAATTATTTTTCTCACATACTTGAGATACTAATTCAACTTTTTAACATTATTATAATGTTCTCAAAAATATTGCATAGTGTTTTTAAACTGACAAAATGACACATTTCCCTATGCCACCCATGTTATTGAGTGATCCAACATGGCGTCGACTTTAACATGAATGCTATGTGTAGATCCTAAAGCCATTTTTTTTTTTGAAGTGCAAAAATAATTAAATTTTTTAACTTATCGCTCAAATAATGAAATGCTTAGTGTTAGTTTAAAAATACTTTGCAATATTTTTGAGAGCATTGATTTTGTTTACAAACAGGTTTCTTAAGGTTTTTAATCATGTGAGGAAAATAATAATGACAAATAAATGCCCGCATTTTTCAAAGAAAATATTGAAAACCCATTTTTGTCCTATGCTAAGCAATGTTATTCGTTGCTCAATTATGGCATTGAAGCGGATTTATTATGACGTCATGTGCACGCACCCTATTTAACACATAAATAAAATATATATTTATAAATTAAATAAAAATTTATTAATTTTTTTTATACTATTATTATATACTTCATGAATAATTAATAATAAATAAAAAACATATAGACATAGACCCCTTGCACATCCTTGCGCTTTGACGCCATGTCTGTGGTGCCTAATGCATTGTCCAGCATAGGGGAAACTTCATTTTTCCTTTTTTTTTTTTTTATACATAATATAAAAAAGTTTATTTCAACTGAACAAATTTTTCTCATATTCTTCGAGCTTATTAGGAGCTACAAATAAGGCTTTCATTGAGGTTTGAAGCTTCTTGAAGACGATTTTCCTATGCTGGCCTATGTATTCCTGACCAACAAAATGGCGGCTCTTAAATATGAGTGCAACTGGTCTATAAAACTTTCTTGAACAAAAAAAGAAACAAAAAAAATTTAAATATAATATTCCCGCCTCAAAAAATTTATTAGTATAAAATTTACTCACTAGATGTCCAAATTTTGAATTAAAATTTTATTTAGTACTTAAAACTGTCAGTAGATGGCTTAAAATGTTCAAAAAATTTAAAAATATATCGGAGAAACACGAATATTTCCGAAGTTCTTGAGAAAAAAAGATGAAAAATCTTCGCCCGCACTCCCAGATGCTAGGCTAGTATGAGAAAATTTTTACTAAATGTGAGAGATTTCGAATGTTTACATTCAGTTTTAACTAATTTTAAGTGTGTTTTAATTAAAAATATGATCACATGTGAACTTATATATATTTATATAATCAATTTAAGTGATAGGTATTGATTTAAGTGCAATATTTTAATATTAATTGATTAGTTTTTATAATAGAAGTGATCTGAACAAAGAAAATTGTGTTTTCAGTGAAATTTTTTTTTAATCATAAAAGGATTTGACTACCTATTTATTGGATTATTTAATAAGGTAAGATAATTAATATTAGTTTAATTATTTATTTATTTAGAAATTAATTAAAGGAATGAGTTATTAAAAACGTTTTAATTAAATTTAAAAAAATTGGAAAAATATATTTTTAATTATTGTCAATGTTATTTTTCTTTTCTCGAAGGTTATTTTTTGAAAATATTTTAAAATTATTTATATTAATATTTATTAAGTTTTTATTAAAGTATGAATTTAACGTATTATTGATTTATTAGATTTAAATTTATTTATATTTAAACCATTAGAATTGCATTGGGATTCTTGATTTTTAAAAAAATATAGGTCAAATTTTTGACATAACCATTGCACCTTTTATTTACATTTATACCTGAGCGAAATCTCTCTCTCTCTCTCTCTCTCTCTCTCTCTCTCTCTCTCTCTCTTTCTCTCAATTTGTAAATATATAGAATCACCTTTGTTAATTATCGTTTACATATTTGTGACCTCAGTGCAGTAGTTTTCTCACAAACACACTAACAAGAGGCTTCTACAATGTTAAATTAGTACATTTTACTGTCTTAAAATACGTAAAAGTATGTCTAGTATTCCACATTTAAATATTTGTGACCTCAGTGCAGTAGTTTTCTCACAAACACACTAACAAGAGGCTTCTACAATGTTAAATTAGTACATTTTACTGTCTTAAAACATGTAAAAGTATGTCTAGTATTCCACATTTAAATATTTGTGACCTCAGTGCAGTAGTTTTCTCACAAACACACTAACAAGAGGCTTCTACAATGTTAAATTAGTACATTTTACTGTCTTAAAACATTATAAATGACAGGTGAAGTAGCTAGCCAGGTAAAATAAAAGTCGGTATAAACTGGAATGAATGCTAGATTTATTTTTATTATGTATTTTTAATTCAGATATTCGTTTTCCATTCATTCTGTTATCACTGGAAATTTGAAGCCGTTTAAAAAGTCGAAATTTGATCTCATATGTTACATATTATTATATGTATAGGGTGTATGCGGATGACGTCATATTTAATGCGTTTGGAGGCCATACTGGAGTACAGTAGTGAATAACATTGCTCAGCATAGGACAAACTTCATTTAAGCCAAATTTCTTTGGGAAATCGGTTAATTTTTTGTTATTATTTTTCTCGCATACTTGAGATACTAATTCAACATATTTACAACATCAATGCTCTCAAAAATATTGCATAGTGTTTTTAAAACTGGCAAAATGAGTTATTTTCCTATGTCACCCATGTTATTGAGTTATCCAACATGGCGTTGACAGATGTGACGTTTACATGAATGCATATACATATATATATATATATATATATATATATATATATATATATATGTATGTATGTATATATATATATATTGATGTTGTTAATATAGATTAAATTTCAAATATGTGAAAAAAATATTAATATCAAAAAATTAACTGATTTTCCAAAGAAAATAGATAAAAAAACGAAGGTTGTCCTATGCTGAGCAATGTTATTTATTACGACAGTATGGCGTCCAAGCGCATTAAATATGACGTCATGTGCATACATCCTATATAAAGGTAGGCGTCGATAAATTCCCTATATAGGTGTAAAGCTATTCTCTCTCTCTCTCTCTCTCTCTCTCTCTCTCTCTCTCTCTCTCTCTCTCTCTCTCTCATTTATTGTATTTTAGGGGGGGTATCACTAGAAGTATTTACGGTACGCTTCGAAACTTCCAAATTATATTATTTTTATTAAAATATTTTTATTTTTATTTATTTATTTATACATTTATTTTAATGCACTTGGACGCCATACTGGGGTAATAAATAACATTGCTGAGCATAGGGCAAACTTCGTGGGTATTTTCTTTGGAAAATCGTTTTTTTTTTTTTTTTTTTTTTTTTATTATTATTTTTCTCACATACTTGAAATTCAAGCTAATATAACATCAATTAATACCCTCAAAAATATTGCGAAGTATTTTTTTAAGATTTGTATATAGATGTTCTGTATCTAAAAATCTGAAAACAAAACTTGCAAACTTTATGATGATATTTGAAAGTTAACAGTAACAGCTACCTATGATAAACTTTTCACAACCCGTGACCATCAGATAAGAGAGAAAATAATGAATGAAATTAACATGGGTTCTTATGGGACTAAAACTTCAAAAAATCTTAATTTAAAATCTAGCATGATGACCCTAAAATTTTTACATTTTTGAAGATACCTTATCCTAATGTATCACTGGGCAAAATTTCAAATTTTTCTTTCTTTGCAATTTTTTAGTCAAATTCCTTAGTACAGTACAGTAACTAATTTCACGCCTTTGGCAAAATATGTCATGCGGGCCATGTTATTGAGTGATCCAATATGGCGTCGACTTTAACACGTGTGCAAGCACCCTATATCGTAATATTATTGTTGTTGGACGCCTAATACTGATTTACTATACGCCGAGGTGAAAAATAGAACTTTCTGTTGAATAGAAATTTCATACAAAGTAAAAGTAAAATGTTGTAAAATATTTTTATGGTTATTTCAACAAATATTCGTGAATTTAATGCGTGCATTAGTTATTAAATTTTACTCTCGTTTCGTGAAAAATTGATTTTTATTTTTTATTTTAAGTAAATGATTTTGAAATTAATAATTGCGTAAAAAATATTTTGTAATTTATTTTAACTTTCTTTACCTATTAGCTACTTCATCTGTACTTATCATTTACCTTTGTACTACCTGGCTAGCTACTTCACCTGTAGTTATCATTTACCTTTGTACTACCTGGCTAGCTACTTCACCTGTAGTTATCATTTACTTTGTACTACCTGGCTAGCTACTTCACCTGTAGTTATCATTTACCTTTGTACTACCTGGCTAGCTACTTCACCTGTAGTTATCATTTACCTTTGTACTACCTGGCTAGCTACTTCACCTGTAGTTATCATTTTAATAGAGTATTTGTATTCATATAAAATTCGACGCCATGTTGGATCACTAAATAACATACGACGTTAGGGAAAATGACTTATTTTACCAGTTTTAAAATACTAAGCAATATTTTTAAGAGCATTGATGTTGTAAATATGTTGAATTAGTATTTCAAGTATGTGAGAAAAATAACAAAAACAAAAATTTAACAGATTTCCCAAAGAAAATTGGCTGAAATGAAGTTTTTCCTATGCTGAGCAATGTTTTTCACTACTCCAGTATGGCCTCCAAGCGCAATAAATATGACGTCATCCGCATACACCCTATATATAAATTTAAAAAACAAATTTCAAAAAAAAAAAAAAAAAAAAAAAAGGTATTTTTTCAAAATATTTTCCAGCCTTGTGTTTGATATTATGTACAGTAGCTATTTTTTATTTGATTGTTAGAAAGCGGAAGTAAACGGTACATAAACAACATGGGTTTGTTTCAATTATGTATATATTTCTATAACATGCTAAGCGCGTGCGAGATATTATCTCTTATCACAATTTTTAATCATTGAAAAAAGTAAACAAAAGGCAATATAGGGAATTATGTAAAATATAGAGGCGTATTTATATATAGGGGCATATAGCTCATATTGTATATAATATAGGGTGTTCGCATATGACGTCATACTGAATGCGCTTGGAGACCATACTGGAGATAAACAACATTGCTAAGCATAAGACAAAAACGTAGTATTGGGGAATAAGCTGATTGTTTTGTAATTTTTTTTTCTCAACAACATCAATACTCTCAAAAATATTGCTTTTTTAACTGGCAAAATGTGTCATTTTCCTATACCAGCCCATGTTATTTAGTGATCCAACATGGCGTCGACTTTTATATAAATACAAACCAGGGTTCGACCGGGTTTTTAAAACTGGATTTTTGCCGGGCGCCTTTTTTTTTATAAAAAACGGTGCAATAAGGTTTTTAAAAAACCCGTTTATTATAAAAAAAAAAAAAAAAAAAAAGAAGAGCAAAAAAAGAAGAGCAAAAAAAGCAAAAATTCTGTATTAATAACAGCCAAAATTCTTAATTTATTTGTATTACTATAATTACTATGAATAAATAAACCTCTATAAAATTGATATTTGATGTTTTTTTTTTTTTTTTTTTTTTTTTTTCAAATGACTAAAAAATATGCGACTTTATTATTTTATTATATTTATGTTATTATTGTGAAAATTAGGAAAAAATTAAAAAACCCGGGTTTTATTAAAAAAAAAAAAAAACGGGTTTAATCCGAACCTTGATACAAACACTCTTTTATATATAGGGTGTATCCACATGACGTCATATTTAATTCGCTTGGACGCCATGCTGGAGTAATGAATAACATTGCTTAGCATAGGACAAACTTCATTTTTGGCTATTTACTTTGGGATTTTTTTTCTCTCGCATACCTTGAGTTACAAATTCAAGTTATATGCTCTCAAAAATATCGGTTTAGTATTTTTAAATTTACATTATTATTTATTTTCGTATGTGGCCCATGAGTAATCTAACATGGCATTGACTTTATTATGAATGCAAGCACTATTTTATAAGTTTTAAAAAGATCAGAACACGTTATACACGAGCTGCCATGTTTTCGTCACGATAAACAGCTTTGTGATTCAAGCCTGAATTATAAACATTTCCAAGGTTTATTTAGGCTGAATGTCGGGCTGTGTATTTAAATATGTGTCCATTGTACATGATATGGCTGTATATGTTATATTTAATGCGCTTTGAGGCCATACTGGAGTAGTGAATAACATTGCTCAGTATAGGACGAACTTCATTTAAGGCAATTTTCTTTGGGAAATTAGTTAATTTTTTGTTATTGTTATTTTTCTCACATACTTGAGATACTAATTCAACATATTTACAGCATCAATGCTCTCAAAAATATTGCATAGTGGTTTTAAACTGGTAAAATTTATTATTTTCCTATGTCACCCATGTTATTGAGTTATCTAACATGGCGTCGACTTTAACATGAATGCATAGACCCTATATAAGACAATGTCTGGTTAACACTTTGATATGAAAATGGAGCAGGAGAAAATAAGGTGGCGAATAATTTTAGTTTTTTTTTTTTTTTTTTTTTTTTGGTGACGTAAAAAAAAAAAAAAAAAAAAAACCAAACATGATACTAAATCTAGATTAAAAAAAAAAAAAAAAAGATAAAGAGAAAACAAGGAAGTGTAGGAAAAGGAAACAGTTACATTTTTGAGGTATTAGAAAAAACATTAAATTAAATTAAAAAATAATCAATTTGATAGTAAGTAATTTTAAATCAATATCTATCGATTAACTGCAACTGGCTTTCTATAATAAATTATCTCATTTCCTTAACTTTGATTATTTCTGTATTTTTTTCCTCTTTTTTTCAAAATAAAAATAAAATACTTGATTGCTAAAATTGAAAAAAAAAAATATATATGTATTTCAATTTATAATATATTTTAAAAATAAATAATAAATAAGTAATTAGGTAGGTAAGTAAATGAATGAATGAATTGAATGAATGAATGAATGAATGAATGAATGAATGAATGAATGAATGAATGAATGAATGAATGAATGAATGAATGAATGAATGAATGAATGAATGAATGAATGAATGAATGAATGAATGAATGAAATATTAAAAAAAAAAAACGTAATAAAAATGCTTTATAAAATATATATGATTTTTTTATACATATATAAAATTATTGTGTTACAAATTCAGCACTTTATTTCCTGCATTATTTGACAATTATTGTTTGAAAATGTTTTACTGATATGCTTATCACGCCACTTAAATACCGCCAACATCCGTGCTTTAATTTTCTTCTTTTTTTTTCGCTTCTTTTCTTTTTTAACCTAACTAACCATAATATCGAAGCTAAAAACATGAATTGTCATTTAATTGCAGGCTATTACCCTTTCAGTTTATTTCTTTTTTCACTCCGTCTAAAAACACGTAAAAGTATGTCTAGTATTCCACATTTAAATATTTGTGACCTCAGTGCAGTAGTTTTCTCACAAACACACTAACAAGAGGCTTCTACAATGTTAAATTAGTACATTTTACTGTCTTAAAACACATAAAAGTATGTCTAGTATTCCACATTTCAATATTTGTGACCTCAGTGCAGTAGTTTTCTTACAAACACACTAACAAGAGGCTTCTACAATGTTAAATTAGTACATTTTACTGTCTTAAAACACATAAAAGTATGTCTAGTATTCCACATTTCAATATTTGTGACCTCAGTGCAGTAGTTTTCTCACAAACACACTAACAAGAGGCTTCTACAATGTTAAATTAGTACATTTTACTGTCTTAAAACACGTAAAAGTATGTCTAGTAATTCACATTTAAATATCTTTATTAATCTGTGTGTCTGTTTTATAATTTCATTAAAATAAACAATAATTTTTTATTAAAACAGGAAATAGCAAATTTGTAGTGACGATTTTCCCTTTATTTTTTCTAATAATAAAAACATTTAATTGTGTTCATGAGCTGGACAATACTTTGTTAGCTTTGGCGGGCAGGAAATTGTAATTTACTTATAGCTTAGCGGAACTAACCACATTTTTGGTACTAAAAATAATAATCTACACTGAAAAAACATAAGTTTTTTGTGTAAAGTAAAGTAAATCTCAACAACAGTGATTGGCTGACCAACAAAATAAGACACATTCATTGGTTGATCATTGAGTCGATAAAAGTGACTCGCGCATATGTTGAGTGAGCATGGAAATGACTGCTTCTGTTTACTCAAAATGCGGCAAAGGAAGTGACCGGAAGAGGAAACCACGTGACGGTAAAAGTGGGAGGTAGCTCAAGGTTAGCTTGCTGCTGGCACCAACTTTTCTCCCACTTTTACTGTCACGTGGTTTCCTTTTCAAGCCACTTCCTTTTCCGTTTTTTAGGGTAAACAGACGCACTCACTTTTCTTTTTTTTTTGTGAAGTTTCGTTTATTTTTATCAGGTCAAAAGTTCTAAACGAAGAAATAACAATGATCAACCATACATATAAACGTAGTAAACAGGTAATGACGTCATGATCAGATGTTTTTAACAAAGGAAAATTTTCGAAGCCGGCTCAAGAGTTGTGTGTAGTTTATAGAACGTGCTACAGTATATATAATAATAGCTGGTATGGCCGAGTGGTGAAGGCAGCTGACTCGCAACTCTGTATTCCTCACCGAGTATAGGTTCGAGCCACTGCTGGGTGCGTACGTCAAGTGTGAGAGCACAACACGTTGCACGATGCATGTTTACATGCATTCCATGACGACGCACAGTATTCGGGAGGTGCATGATTGATGTGATTGCACCGACCAGCCTGTCTAGATGTTTCCACGGTTATTCTCTAGGCTGTCATGGTGAATGCCGGGCTGTGTACTTAGGCCGTGGCCGGCCCGTGTGTGCTTTTACATTACATAATTGGAAAGTCCTTAGCTGTCGATAAGACAATGTCTTGACTGGGACTGGGAAGGGTTTAGCACAATAACGCAATATGGCAAAAAAAAAAAAAAAAAAAAAAAAAAAATGCTGTAACCAAAAATAAGATTTAAAAAGTTGTATCTGAAAATCTTTCGTACCAACAGAGCGTCAAAGTGTCGCAAAATATCCCTTCTTTTATGGCAATGAATCTATATTTATTTGAACTCCAATTTTGACCCCTTTTTTACACTCGCATAAAATCAATGTGTTTTCGTATAGGGTGGTTTCATTCATGTTAAAGTCAACGCCATAAGTGTGTACTAAATAACATGGGCTGGTATGGAAAAATTAACACATTTTGCCAGTTTAAAAATACTTGGCAATATTTTTGTAAGCATTGATCTGTAATTATGTTTTCATTAATGCGATAAAACTAATAATGACCAAAAAATTACTTATTTTCCATAGAAAATAGCGAAAACCCACGTGTGTCCTATGCTAAGCAATGTTATTCGTTGCTCTATTATGGCATCGAAGCGCATTTATTATGACGTCATGCGCACACACCCTATATTTATGAACTGTATAGAACGGTTTCACTCATTTAAGAGCTGTCATTTTCTTGGTCAGGAATACATATAGGCCAGCATAGGAAAAACGTTATTTTTATATTTTTAATAGCAAAAGAAGCTTCAAACCTCAATCAAAACCTTATTTCTAGCTTCTTATAAGTTTAAAGAATATGAGAAAAATTCGTTCAGTTGAAATAAACTTTTTGCGTGAAAAATTAGTAGAAATGATGTTTCTCCTATGCTGGACCATGTATTAGGCACCACAAACATGGCGACAAAGCGCAAGGATGTGCAAAAGGTCTATATAAATATTTGTGAGTAAACATTAATTTTCTTAGTGTACTATATTAACATGCCAATAATAATTGTTTTAAAGTACTTTTTTTTAGTGTATAACATAACGGTTTTTTTATTTAAAAAGTTTTCTTTTCTCTAAATTAGATTAGAGTGTGACAGTATTTGTTTATAAACAAAAGTGCAGTTTTTTTTTTTTTTTTTAGTATTTTTTTTTATTATTAAATTCTGTTATGTGGGAAAATTGCTAGTAATGTGTGAAATACTAGAGCGGTAAACTTTAACACGCTAACATAGTTTTTACTGTTTTTTTTAAAGTGCTATTGACAAAAAATATATAATATGTATAATAATAAGATAATAACAAAATAAAGAAAAATGAGAGAGAGAGAGAGAGAAAGAAAGAGAGAGAGAGAAAATGTTTTAAATTTGAATCAGATTTTTCAGTGTTTTGATCCTATAGGATGGTTCCTTTCATGTTAAAGTCGACGTCATAAGTGAGTACTAAATAACATTAACTGTATAGGAAATGGTACATTTTGCCAGTTTAAAAATACTTCCCAATATTTTTGAGAACATTGATGCTGTTAACAGGTTGAATTAGTATCTCAAGTATGTGAAAAAAATAATGACCAAAAAATAGCTAATTTACCAAAGAAAATAGCCCAAAACTAGGTTTGTCCTATGCTGAGCAATGTTATTCATTGCTCAAGAAGAGCATCGAAAAGCACTCAGAATGACGTCATGCGTACACACCCTATAAATCCGTTTAATTATATATAAAAAACAAAAAATTAACATTAATTTAAGTAAAAAAAAAATCATATTTAAATTGAAACGTTTATGTTTGTCAACTATTTTAAATTTTGTGTGTCTGATTTTCACATCGAATGTTTTCCACCCCCTAATTTTTTTTGTACCTAACGCCTATTAATAAGTAGCATGACGTCATATAATAAATGCGCTTGGACGCCATACTGGATCAATGAACAACATTGCTCAGCATAGGACAAAACTTTATTTTTCACTATTTCCTTTTAGAAAATCCGTACATTTTTTGTTATTATCATTTTTCTCACAAACTTGAAATTTAAAGCTAGAAAAAACCATGTTGTTTTTATTAGCTAAATAAGGTCATATTAATGTGCATAAGTCAATTATGCGAAAGAAAAAAATTTGCAAACTTTTTTTGGCGCAGATTTTTGTCTCTTTAGTTTTAAGTTTTTCTTTCGATAGCGGGAAATGGTTGTCGGCACCATAGCAAAAACAAAGGATTTTCAACAATTTTCAACTTTTCAGCATCATAACAGGAAAACTATTGGGCATCACATAGTGACACTTAACCAAAATATAAACTAGTTATCTGATAATAAACTGGCAAAGTGGGCACGATAGGTTTTGAAAATAAATGCACTAATTAACGTATTTAAAAAATGTCTTTAATTTAAGTAAATCTCCCACTTCTTCTAACATTACCAACTGGGGTGAGAGATGAGGTGAAGGGTGGGAGAAATGAGAAGATAAATTACTTAAATGAGCACACATGTGTGACCACGCCACGGTCTTGTGTCTTCCGCAGGGTGCCGCTTTGTTTCTTGAAAGGGAAAGTAACTTTGCAGCCCCAATTTTAGAATGCTTGTAAGGTTTATTTTATATTTGTTTTTCTTTTAAAAAGACCCATGTGTCGTTTTTTATGTTAAAATTTTTAGGTGTAAGCAAAACAAGACAAATAACATTCCCAAGATATGTTTTTCCATATTTATATAAGTTATGCTTGTAAGCCCAATTATCCGTGACCAACCTGCAGTAGGGGGTAAAAGTTCACTAAAAACAAAATTCTTTGTTTCCCGCTATCACTTAATTGAATGATTTCAAAAAAGTGTTAAAATAATTTTTGGGGAATCTTTCTTTTTTAAAATATAAAATCTGCATCAAAATACAAGTTGATTTAGCTTATAAAAACAACATAGTGTTTACCTCCTATTTAACCTATTAACAACATATAGGCACTCAAAAATTTTGATAAATATTTTTAAACTGGCAAAATGTGCCATATACCTATCCCAGCCCTATGTTATTTAGTACTCACTTATGACGTCGACTTTAACATGAATGAAACCACCCATGTTATTGAGTGATCCAACATGGCGTTGACTTAACCATGCATGCATACAATATAATTATTATATAATATATGAAGTATAAGTATACGGTTAAGAGACTGAAACTGGTTCCGTTTTCTTTTCTTGGGTTCAACCACTAAAAAAAAAAAATGTTAAATTGAAAAGCAGTTCAGAAAACTTGTCTCGTATGCCCAGCTTCCGTATTGCATGCTAATTATGTTTATATATATGTATATATGTGTATATATATATATATATATATATATATATATATATATATATATATATATATATATATATATATATATATGTATGTATATATATATATGTATATGTATATGTATGTATATATATATATATATATATATATATATATATATATATATATATATATATATATATATATATATATATATATATATATATATATATATATATATATATACATACATATATATTTATCTTTATCTATGAGGGATGTAATCCTAAAATATAACGAAGTTTGGCGGAGTTGTACACAGCAGCCCGGGGGGGGGGGGGGGGGGGGAAGAGGTGACTTTCTTTTTTTATATTTATTAGTTTATACCTTTGGTCGTGCGAGAATACAGTTTAGGTTCATTGAATTGTGAGATATCGGGTACTGTGTTGAGAGAGAGAGAGAGAGAGAGAGAGAGAGAGAGAGAGACTATGTACTGGGGAGCACCAGACAGGAAAACAAAAAGATGGCAGTACTGTATTAAAAAAAAAGAAAAAGAAAAGGAAGCCTTTCAAGTGTAACGAGGGTTAAGTGGGAGGGAAGAGGGAAATACTGCACAGAAAATTTAAATACATAAAACCAAGATATCAGCTTGTTCTGTAAAGTAAAGTGAATCTCAACAACAGTGATTGGCTGACCAACAAAATACGACAAATTCATTGGTTGATCTTGTTTTTTGAGCTAACAAAATTGACAAAAATAGAGTCACATGAAGAGCATGGAACATTTTTGTGTGGAATTTCTTTCATTCTTATCAAGTTCAAAGTTCTAAACGAAGAAATAACAATGGTCGACCATATGTATAAACGTAGTAAACAGGTAACGAAGTCATAATCAGCTGTTATAACAAAGGAACATATCGACACAAAAGTTGCGCCGGAAGTCTGACTTTGCAGAACGAGCTATCGTGTAGCGATCGTTTTATAAACTACCGTACAAACAAATATTGAGCCAGCTTCGAAACTTTGTCCTTTGTTAAATACATCTGATCATGACGTCATTACTTGTTTACTACGTTTATACATATGGTCAATTATTGTTATTTCTTCTTTTAGAACTTTGAACTTGATAAGAATGAAAGAAACTTACCAAAAAAAGTTCCATGCTCAATATGCGACTCACTTTTATCGGCTCAAAAAACAAGATCCACCAATGAACGTGTCTTATTTTGTTGGTCAGCCAATCACTGTTATTGAGATTCACTTTACTTTACAGAACAAGCTTATGTATATCTACATACATCTTGCTTAAAACTAAAATAATAATAATTTGGTATTCCTAATATATGTTCAATAATAAAATATTATCTAAAATTTATTTTGTAAAAAAATAAGCAACTACATTATGTAATAGCTGAATTGCCAGATTTAAGGCTTTGACAAATTATCCGGATAAAAATTTGCCGGATTTTTTTTTATCCGTTTATCCGGATATGTAAGCATTTATTTTCAGGATAACGGATAATTTATATCTGCTTCCAAACCGGATTTTTTTATCCGTTTATCCGGATATGTAAGCAATTATTTTCAGGATAACGGATATTTTATATCTGCTTCCAAACCGGAATTTTTTTATCAATTTCCACAAACGGATAATTATTATCCTTTTTCAAAACGGATAGTTTTTATCCCTTTCTAAAGTGGATAAAAATTATCCGTTTTTAATCGTATAAAATTTATCCTCTTTTCCGGATATAAAATTATCAGGATTACTATCTTACATAGCATAAATATTATGTTGTATTGTGTAATGATTTGTTTTGTTCCAATTTGGCATTATTTATGCTATAATGACATAAATATGGCATAAATTACGTTACTTATTTTCGTATAATGAAATCAATAGTTTTTTGATTTTTTTTTTTGAAAAAACATTTTTTCATAATTTCTTAACATTATTTCAAAATATTTGCCTAATCATTGAATTAAAAAAAATTAAACCTTCAAAATTTTAAGGCTAAAATTGACGAATCATAACTAAGCAAATTTTACCATAGGAGCTAATAGTGTCAATTTTGTATTTCATATTATTATATAGCACTGCTCAAGTGTGTAAGGAGTTTCTGCTTAAAACTTTTTTTATCGCCTTACGTCTGTGGGGAAAAAAAAAAAAAAAAAAAAGATAAGAATTTTTATCGATAAGTTTTTTTGATGAAAAAATTGTGATTTTACACTATTGACATTTTCTTGTCCTCTCTCTCTCTCTCTCTCTCTCTCTCTCTCTCTCTCTCTCTCTCTCTCTCTCTCTCTCTCTCTCTCTCTCTCTCTCTCTCTCTCTCTCTCCCACATTGATTCTGCATGAAAAAGTTTCAAACATCTTCAAATAAATTTGTTCCGCTCAGCGTTTTTCCTTCTTTTTTTTCCTTTCTGAGTAGGCAAATAATATTGAATGTATTAAAAAATATAATAAAAAGTATGAAGTCATGTTAAAGTGGAGGCCATGTTGGATCACTAAATAACTTGAGCTGGTATATAGGAAAATATCACATTTTGCCAGTTTAAAAACACTAAGCAATATTTTGGAGAGCATTGATGTTGTTAATATGTTGAGTATGGGAGAAAATATAATAATAACAAAAATTAACTGATTTTCCTAAAAAATTTACCTAAAACGAAGTTTGTCCTATGCTGAGCAATGTTATTCATTACTCCAGTATGGCCTCCAAGCGCATTAAATATGACGTCATGCGCAAACACCTTGTAGTATAGCAATGATTTTTAAGTTCTAACTATTGTTTTCTTTTTTTTTCCAGAATTTTTCGGACAAATCACAGTCTGTTAAGGTAAAAAATGATTTTGTACTCTCTCTCTCTCTCTCTCTCTCTCTCTCTCTCTCTCTCTGCGGCACGCCTCCGGCGGTAAGGGGACCAACCCCCTTAAGCCTCGCAAGGGGCTTCACCCCCTTGACCCCCTTCAGGGGGAGCAACGCCCCCCCCCCTTACCTCCCCCCCTCACATGGTGCGAGCAAACAGAACAGGACCCGCTATAAGAATGAGACACTCTTAGGTTGTGTCCCAAATTCCCCCTAGGAAATATATCCTACCCTAACTAAAGCGCGAGAGGGGAAATTCAAGATGGCTAGGCTTGCTAGGGCCATAACAAAAACATTAGTGAGCTTCTGATGCGCACTACTCGCCCTAAAAACTACGCGCGCGCCTCTAGCGGCAGTAGGAAATTAGGGCATTTTATTCCCTACTTAAGGGTACTAGGGGGAATTTGGGACACAACCCTACCATTGCCGGGCTGCACCACGCACTTGCACATTACTTGCACTTGCATACGCACTTGCATACGCACTTGCATACGCACTTGCATACGCACTTGCATACGCACTTGCATACGCACTTGCATACGCACTTGCATACGCACTTGCATGTTAGCCTAACAGTAATATGCAAGTGCGTGGTGCAGTTTTTACTGAGTTTCATGTTTTTTTCCATTGATATATCTATATACGTATTGTTATAGACTAGAGCTTGTTCTGTAAAGTATAGGGAATCTCATTAACAGTGATTGGCTGACCAACAAAATAAGACACATTCATTGGTTGATCTTGTTTTTTGAGCCGATAAAAGTGAGTCGCATGTTGAGAATGGAACTTGCATGTTTCTGACGTCATAAACATGAATAGTCACTTAAATTGCATACTTTACAGTATTTTCACGCTCTCTCGTGGGGCTACATTAACATTCTGTGGTAATAAATTGTCAACAGTTTGGAAGATCCCATTTCGTGTTTATACATTAAAAAGCACGTGTTGTTTTATGTGGTCTATGGCTTTAAGAACAATCTTAGACAGTAGAGGTCTGTTTTGTCAGTGTAGCAGACCATGCTGTACGTGACATGCAGTGCAGGTGACACCAGCCTGTACCGTGATTATTGTCAATTGTTACTTGAGCTTGCGTGACGTCACACTCGTGTATACGTGCGTGCTTCACTAACATAAGAGTCAGTGACTTAACCAGTGACTCAAGTTCACTATTAATCACGTCTATATGAGGATGACGTCATTTTTATTGCGCTTGGAGGCCATACTGGAGTAGTGCATAACATTGCTCAGCATAGGACAAACTTTGTTTAAGTCAAATTTCTTTGGGAAATCTCTTCAATTTTTGTTATTATTATTTTTCTCACATACTTGAGATACTAATTCAACATTATATTAACAGTATCAATGCTCTCAAAAATATTGCATAGTAATTTTAAACTGGTTAAATGTGCTATTTTTATATGCCACCCATGTTATTGAGTTATCCAACATGGTGTCGACTTTAACATGAATGCATACACCCTATAGGGTGTATGCATATGAGGCCATACTGAAGCAATATATAACATTGCTCAGCATAGGACAAACTTTTTTTTTTTTTTTTTTTCTATTTTCTTTGGAAAAATTATAAGTTAATATTTTGTTATTATTATTTTTCTCGCACACTTGAAATTTAACCTGTTATTGAAATTTGTAAGAAAAATACAATTTTTAATTGAAAAATAAATTTTAAATATATTTTACCGTAAATTATCGAAACAATAGTATGTGGTTATGCATCATGACAAAAACAAAACAAAACAGTTTGATTTTTATTTAACGGACAATCGAATTCACTTGAATGATTTAAAACTAAAGATATAACTAACTGTCGTTTAAATTTTAATTTTTATTAACATATAATATTTAGTTTGCTATATAAAGTAAAATATTTAAAATTATTTACAGCAATCAGCTCTATAAACCAAAGAATTCTTTTTTAAATTTTCATATTTGATTTATTTCCCAGTCTTGAAATAGGGTGGTTTCTTTCATGTTAAAGTCGACGTCATAAGTGAGTACTAAATAACATTAGCCTGTATAGGAAAATAGCACATTTTACCAGTTTAAAAATACTTAACAATATTTTTGAGAGCATTGATGTTGTTAACAGGTTGAATTAGTACCTCAAGTATGTAAGAAAAATAATATTGACCAAAAAATAGTTTATTTTTCAAAAAAAAAAAATAGCCAAAAACTACGTTTGTCCTATGCTGAGCAATGTTATTCATTGCTCAAGAAGAGCATCGAAAAGCATTCAAAATGACGTCATGCGCACACACCCTATACGATAACGATATTTGGGTACTGGTAATTAAGGTATTAGCTAATTAAGGTATTAATGGTATAATTAGGTATTAAGGTAATAGCTTAAAATTAATTAACTAAATTATTATTAAAATGTATTTAATTAATTATTAATAATTAAATTATTATAATAATATATTTAAATATGAATTAATTAAATAAGGTTTTGATAAATTAATAGTTCTAGAAAAGTTAGGGTGTATCTGCATGACGTCATGTTTATTGCGCTTCGATGCCATACTTGAGTAATAAATAATATGGCTTAGCATATAGGGTCTATTCATTCATGTTAAAGTCAACGCCATGTTGGATAACTCAATAACATTGATGTTGAATTAGTATCTCAAGTATGTGAGAAAATAACAATACAGAAAATTAACCGATTGCCCCAAAAAAATTTGCTTCAATGAAATTTGTCCTATGCTGAGCAATGTTATTCATTAAATATGACGTCATCCGCATACACCCTATAGACCCCTTGCACATCCTTGCGCTTTGTCGCCATGTTTGTGGTGCCTAATGCATAGTCCAGCATAGGGGAAACTTCGTTTTTCCTAATTTTTCACATAAAAAATCGTTTATTTCAACTCAACAAATTTTTCTCATATCCTTCGAGCTTATTAGGAGCTACAAATAAGGCTTTGATTGAGGTTTGAAGCTTCTTTTGCTATTAAAAAAATAAAAATGATGTTTTTCCTATGCTGGCCTATGTATTCCTGACCAACATAATGGCGGCTCTTAAATATGAGTGCAACCGGTCTATAGTCGAGAAACGTCGTTTAAGGCAATTTTAATTGGAAATCGGCTATTTTTGTTATTATTATTTTTCTTACATAGAACTCTTTTAAATTCTTTGTATTTCACCATTGTTTTTCCTTTTTTTTTTTTTTTTTTTCCTATTTTTTCCTTTCCTTTTTTTTTTTTTTTTCAATTTTGTGCATTTTACATTTTTCTTTTTTGCCAAAAAATTATTCATGAATTTAACAAACAGATTTAGGACTTTTTATTTTCCAGAAATTTTATTGTTTATAAGAAGAGAGAAATATTTTTGTCATTCTGCGAGAGTCGCACAAAAACGTGGTTAAAATTTGCGACACCACTCTGGTACTTAACTAACTTATTTAAGGGGTTAGGTGATCGACTGATATCTCGCAAACTAGGACGGTTGCGAATAATAATAAATAACACAAAGTAAAGAAGAAATGTTACTTAAAAATTGAGTTATGTCAAACATGTGAAAACATGATCAAATATTTAAGTTATTACACTTTAAAGATAACATGTAAATGTGGAAATTTAAATTTGAGCGGGAAATTTTAGTCAAATTAGAAACTTTTTTACAATTAAAAATATCACTAAATTTTTTTTTGGTATAAAAAAAAAATATTTTAAATTCACTTGATTTTATTTGAAAATTATTGTGTTGGTTTTATTGGAATTAAATCGTGTACAAAAAATTATTGGAAAATATACCGGTAGTTCTTCTTTTAGCGATTTCCGGTTCAAGTCGGTCCCCCACCGCCTTAAGATAATCACTGTTAAGTTATTATGAGTAGCTAAAATAATGCATTTTATCAAAATACATTAACAATAGCTGTTTTAACTTAAAATAGCTTAAAAAACCTAAAACAATTTAAATTATGTAGCTATTTTTAATAACTTGCTAAAATGCATTATTTTAGCTACTCAACAATTAAAATTAATTATCTTAAAGGCATAGACCACATAAAACAACACGTGCTTTTTAATGAATAAACACGACATAGAATCTTCAAAACTGATTACAATTTTTACCAGAATGTTAATGTAGCCCCACGAGAGAGCGTAAAAATACTGTAAAGTATGCAATTTAAGTGACTATTCCTGTTTATGACGTCAGAAACATGCAAAATTTAGTATGAAAATGTTGTGCGGGTTGCATAAATTGAAATTTCTATTCACTGCTAAACGGAGCTACAGTTGGGTTTTGAGACAAACTAAAGTTATTTATTTAAGTCCCATCAAGTTTTTTGTGATATAAATGCTTATGTTTTTCTCTGTTCTATTCCTTTAATGACGTTGTCAATAGACATGTGTTTTCACAGTGTAACGACCCTGGGTATACAATATACACTATTCTTAAGATCATATTCTATAGCGAAGGTTATACAAGTGTTTTTTATGTAGAAGTATATTGAACAAACGGTAGCTGTATGACCTCGCCGTGCGCTAATCTTATTTATAACTTAATCACAGCATACTAATAGCAGTTGGTCATGTAATACAAGTTACAAGTGGGAATTATAATAGCTTTCATTGTCGTCAAAGTTTATCTTATATTAAATTAATTCTGTGCAGTAGTTTTCTCACAAACACACTAACAAGAGGCTTCTACAATGTTAAATTAGTACATTTTACTGTCTTAAAACACGTAAAAGTATGTCTAGTATTCCACATTTAAATATTTGTGACCTCAGTGCAGTAGTTTTCTCACAAACACACTAACAAGAGGCTTCTACAATGTTAAATTAGTACATTTTACTGTCTTAAAACATGTAAAAGTATGTCTAGTATTCCACATTTAAATATTTGTGACCTCAGTGCAGTAGTTTTCTCACAAATAAATAAATAAAAAGCCTTATTTTCATTTAGTTTTATTTTTAAGATTGTTGATTTTTTTTTTTTTTTTATATATGGGTATGTTTTAGATTTTGAAGTTTTTCTTTTGCTCTCTATTTTAATTTCTCATTTTGAATTTTGGTTTCTTTGTTTTTTCTTTAACAAAAATGCAGAATTATATCATTAAGGAAAGTTCCATTGGACAGCATTGTAAAATTATTTGCGGCAATTTTTTTTTTTTTTTTTTTTTATATGATAAAAATGCTGTTATGTTTTTTGGCAAGTATAACAATACAAGATATTTGGCATGCATTCATACTCAATTCATACATATATATAGCGAATACATACATATATATAGCGAATACATACTATGTACAGTATATATAACAAATATTATATGTATTACGTCTAAAAAAAAAAAAAAAAAAAAAAAAAAAAAAAAAAAAAAAAAAAAAAGTACATCATGATATTTGTTGCCAAGTTTTTATTATAATTATCGATCTTTTTTTATCGCAATTTTATTTTAAAGATCATTAACCTTTACTTTTATACACACGTAAAGACTGCAGAATAATTATGTTGTACAGCAAAGCTATTTTGCTCGACTGCAAAACCTACAAATGTAATTACGTATAATAATTATGCTAGCACAATTTGTTCAATATAGTATAATTTATGCTATACTTCTAAATAACTGTGCTATGTAGCATAAATATTATGTTGTACCGCATAATTATTTATGTTCTAATTTAGCAGCAATATTATAGCAAAGTTATTTCACTTTAAAGTGGGAACTCAGGTACTGCGGGATTTGACTGAAAAATTGTAAAGAAAGAAAAATCTAAAATTTTGTACACTGATACTTTTAAAAATGTAAAATTTCTGGGAGTCACCATGCTAGATTTTAAATTATGATTTTTTGAAATTTTAGTCCCATAAGAGCCCATGTTAATTTTAATAATTATTTTCTCTTTTATATAATGGTCAAGGGAGCTGAAAATTTTATCATAGGTAGCTGTTAAAAATGTCATCATAAAGTTTTGAAGTTTTCTTTTAGATTTTGAAATGCAAGCCATATATCTGAATACAACCCTTAAAGATAGCATGTAAATGTAAAAATTCAAATTTTAGTGCCATCTTTTGAAGTCAAATTAGAAACTTTTTAAAATTAGAAATATTATTAAACAAAAGATTTGGATAAAAAAATAGTTTATTAAATTTTTATTTGAAAATTCTAGTACAGTATTTTGTTTTGTTTTATATACATAACGTGTAAATAGGGTGTGTACGCATGACGTCATTCTGAGTGCTTTTCGATGCTCTTCTTGAGCAATGAATAACATTGCTCAGCATAGGACAAACGTAGTTTTTGGCAATTTTCTTTGGAAAATTAGCTATTTTTATGTCATTATTATTATTCTGGCATACTTGAGGTACTAATTCAACCTGTTAACAACATCAATGCTCTCAAAAAAAATTGCTACCAAGTATTTTTAAACTGGCAAAATGTGTCATTTTTCTATACTGACCAATGTTATTTAGTACTCACTTATGACGTCGACTTTAACATGAATGAAACCACCCTATATATATTGTGAAAATACAGTTGCTATTTTGATTACTTCCAGTCTACGTCTGTCGCCCTCTTAGTTATTACAGTACAGTACAGTACAGTACAGTACAGTACAGTCAGTACAGTACAGTATAGTACAGTACAGTACAGTCAGTACAGTACAGTACAGTACAGTACAGTACAGTACAGTACAGTACAGTACAGTCAGTACAGTACAGTACAGTACAGTACAGTACAGTACAGTACAGTACAGTACAGTACAGTACAGTACAGTACAGTACAGTACAGTACAGTACAGTACAGTACAGTACAGTACAGTACAGTACAGTACAGTACAGTACAGTACAGTACAGTACAGTACAGTACAGTACAGTACAGTACAGTACAGTACAGTACAGTACAGTACAGTACAGTACAGTACAGTACAGTACAGTACAGTACAGTACAGTACAGTACAGTACAGTACAGTACAGTACAGTACAGTACAGTACAGTACAGTACAGTACAGTACAGTACAGTACAGTACAGTACAGTACAGTACAGTACAGTACAGTACAGTACAGTACAGTACAGTACAGTACAGTACAGTACAGTACAGTACAGTACAGTACAGTACAGTACAGTACAGTACAGTACAGTACAGTACAGTACAGTACAGTACAGTACAGTACAGTACAGTACAGTACAGTACAGTACAGTACAGTACAGTGTAATGTTCAAGTCCCCCGCTTGCTTGCTTGTATATATATGGCTATAACAACCATACAAGTGATGCGTACTATAATATTGTATGTCTGCTAGCATCGATCTATTTTATATATAACAACACTCTATACCATTGTATAGTATGTGACTGTGTGTGTGTGTGTGTGTGTGTGTGTGTGTGTGTGTGTGTGTGTGTGTGTAGCGTAGTGTGGTGGCCAATTTGTTAACCTCTAATGAACGTCTCTCTCTCTGCGCTCTCTCTCTCTCTCTCTCTCTCTCTCTCTCTCTCTCTCTCTCTCTCTCTCTCTCTCTCTCTCTCTCTCTCTCTCTCTCTCTCTCTCTCACACACACACTTTATACTCATCCTATCTTCTTTTTCTCATTCTCTTTCTCGTCACTTGTATTCATTTATTCTCTCTCTCTCTCTCTGTCGCTCTCTCTCTCTCTCTCTCTCTCTCTCTCTCTCTCTCTCTCTCTCTCTCTCTCTCTCTCTCTCTCTCTCTCTCTCTCTCTCTCTCGTCGCACACCCTTTACTTCTTTTCATTTTCATGTTTTCTCTTGTACTTTCACTATATGTCTCTCTTTCTCTCTTTTTTTCTTCCTTTTGAGTCTTGCGTACACTTTTTATCTCAGACGCTTTAACTCCCTTCTCTCTCTCTCTCTCTCTCTCTCTCTCTCTCTCTCTCTCTCTCTCTCTCACACACACACACACACACACACACACACACACACACACACACACACACACACACACACACACACACACACACACACACACACACACACACACACACACACACACACACACACACACACACACACACACACACACACACACAGACCAACAAAGACTACACTGTACTCGTATATACACAAAATATCAAAAGTATAATATTATTTTAAAGATATGCACGGCGTACTTTCGTTAATAAAATATTTATTAAGACAATTAAACACTTAGAAATTATTATAAATTTTATTTTTACACAAAAAAAGTTGATATTTTTTTTAATGAATGAATAAACAAACAAATAAATGAAACATACATTATTTTCTATACATAAAAATCTAATAAACAAACTCGAGTTCAGCAATTTTTATTGATTCATTATATTTATAAAAATTCAGTTGAATTTTTTTTAGTTGATATTTTTTTTGATGCCGAGAGTGGGATGTATTGAAAAGATGACAATACTTATAATTAACATGCAGTTAATTAATGCATGAATAATTAATTTATCATAACATCTAGTGCAAAAACAGCAACAATATCGCAGCATAATTATGATAAAAATAATGAATTAATATTTGCATTGTAAAAAATTAAAAATATAAACTATCAATCAAAATCCTTTTTTTATATTTTTAAGGTGTATGACGTCATATTGAATGCGCTTTGACCGCCATATTAAAGCAATGAAACAACGTTGTTGAGAATAGGACAAACTTTTTATTATTATTATTTTTCTATGGCATATTAAAAAACCTATTTCAAGCCATATTAATACGTCAATGCTCTCAAAGATATTGCTAAGTATTTTAAAACTGGCAAAATGTGTTATTTTCCTATAGGGTATATGCATTTATATTAAAATTGACATCATGTTGGATAACTCAATAACATAGGTGGCATATGAAAATAAATCATTTAGCCAGTTTAAAACCACTATGCAATATTTGTGAGAGCATTGATGTTGTAAATATGTTGAATTAGTATCTCAAGTATGTGCGGAAAATAATAATAACAAAAAATTAACCGATTTCCCAAAGAAAATTGGCTTATATGAAGTTTGTCCTATGCTGAGCAATGTTATTCACTACTCCAGTATGGCCTCCAAGCGCAATAAATATGACGTCATCCGCATACACCCTATTAACAACATCAATGCTCTTAAAAAAATTGCAATGAAGTACACTATAGTGTGTGTGCGCATGACGTCATTCTGAGTGCCTTTCGATGCTCTTCTTGAGCATTGAATAACATTGTCTAGCATAGGACAAACCTAGTTTTTGGCTATTTTCTTTGAAAAATCAGCTAATTTTTGGTCATTATGATCATTCTCACATTCTTGAGGTACTAATTCAACCTGTTAACAGCATCAATGCTCTCAGAAATATTGCGAAGTATTTTTAAACTGGTTAAATGTGCCATTTTCCTATACCAGATCATGTTATAGTACTCATTTATGACGTCGAGTTTAACATGAATGAAACCACCCTATACCGAGTAAACATTTGTTATCTGGGTGTAGCTAAAATCACTCTAAGCTATTTTTATAAACAAAGGCGGCTATACAAAGTTAAAATTTTATAATTATAATCTCCTGTGGGGGTTTTAATTGACTAATTACTTAGAACTTAATTCTTGCACAATACCGCAAGTATTATTAACTAATGAGTTTACCTACACTAAGAAATAATTTTATACACTGGAAAAATAAATGTCTACTGCGGACGAGTAATTGCAATTTGTTTTTTTAAGGGTTGTATTCAGATGACTTGCATCTCAAAAAATAAAAAGGAAACATTAAAACTTTATGATGACATTTGAAAGTTAACATTAACAGCTACCTATGATAAAATTTTCAGAACCCATGACCATCAGATAAGAGAGAAAATAATTATTAAAATTAACATGGACTCTTATGGGACTAAAACTTCAAAAAATCATTATTTTCAACCTAGCATGGTGACCCTACAATTTTTAAAAATATTTGTAAAGATACTGTACCTTATCTTAAAGGAATAGACCAGAAAAAAACATAAGCATTTATAACACAAAACACTTGATGGGACTTACATAAATAACTTTAGTTTGTCTCAAAACCCAACAGTAGCCCCGTAACAGTGATCATAAATTTCGATTTATGCAACCCACACAACATTTTCATACTAATTTTTGCATGTTTCTGACGTCATAAACATGAATATTCACGCAAATTGCATACATTACTGTATTTTCACGCTCTCTCGTGGAGCTACATTTACATTCTGGTAAAAATTGTCATCAGTTTTGAGGATCTCATTTCGTGTTTATTTATTAAAAAGCTAATGTTGTTTTATGTGGTCTATGCCTTTAATGTATCGCTGGTGCAAAATTTAAGATTTTTCTTTCATTACAATTTTTTAATCAAATCCCTCACACGGAAAAAAATATCCAAAGAGTTCATATTTAGACTTTTTTCATAATAAATTCTTTAGATACAAACTAAACTTTTTAGAATCTAAATAGTTAACTATTTACCGCTAAAGAATTTACGTTTGTACTAACGAGTTACTCTTGAAACTTTTTGCAAGAGAGTTATTGTTTAGTACTAAAGAGTTATATTGATATGTATCTAAATAATTTATTAAATTTATATTTTCCGTGCAGTAGCTGATATTTCGCTTGTTCACTAGATGTTCGTTATTGCAGTGTACGTATTTAGATTGACAATTCAATTTAAAGCTTGCTCTATGTGCAGTACTCTACACAGCCCAGGCACTTTATTTGCATGTTCTACCATCGTGTCAAACAGCGAGATATCAGCAGCCGTGTCGCTTCTATTTTAACTTAACTTTTATTTTGTTTATTTTTAATTTAATACTGAATAAATTATCAATTTTTATTTTAAATCCCTTGTCAACTTACTTTTTTTTTATGATTTAGAATACTAGATAGATAATTATCATACCTTATTATTCATGAATTAGACACCAACACGTTGATTTTGTATTTATTTTCATTTATCTTGATTTTGATGGGTATCACGTATGTGACGTCACAATGTACCGATAGTGACGATACAATGTACAACAACAAGGCAAAATGTGTTATTTTCCTATGCTACCCATGTTATTGAGTGATCCAACATGGCGTCCAACATGAATGCATACACCCTATATATCAATAGTTATTCTGTGCTATATATAAAAGGTAAAAAGTTTAAATATATAAAATGTAAAAAGATAAATAATTTAATTTTGTTTTGTTGACATTTCGAGTTTGAAAACTTTTATATTTTATAAACTTTATCTCGTGTGGATTTAAAGTTGATTTATTTTATCTCTTTTTTTATTATTATTATTTTTCTTTTTAAAGGAAAACTTTTTGAAAAAAAAAAAAAAAAAGTTTGATATAACAATCTTATTATACTGTGCACGTATTTTGATCAAACATCTCTCTCTCTCTCTCTCTCTCTCTCTCTCTCTCTCTCTCTCTCTCTCTCTCTCTCTCTCACACACACACACACACACACACACACACACACACACACACACACACACACACACACACACACACACACACACACACACACACACACACACACACACACACACACACACACACACACACACAATATTTTGCTATTCTATATGATCACTTCACTTTATTTATAATTCTACTCTGTTTTTATTATAACTTGGATGAAATGTTTAAAAATATTATAAAATAATGTTATAGTGTGTGTGCGCATGACGTCATAGTGAATGCACTTTGCCACCATACTGTAGCATAGGACAGAAATGGTTTTGGCCATTTTCTTTATAGAAAATTACCTTTTTTTAAGTTATTATTATTATTTTTCGCAAATTTGAAAACCTAATTCATTATCAACATTAAATGCTCTCAAAAATATTTCTTTTCAGTATTTTTAAACCGGAAAAATATGTAGCCAGTTTTTTGGCATCCTGAGAACGAGCTGATTTCATTAAACTGGTTACTGAACCTCGAACGATTAGTATTTGCCAAGAAAAAAGTGGACTGATGAAAAAATATATATATATAAAAAAAAAAAAAAAAAAATGATCCAATCGTCTTAAGAAAAAAATAGCGCCTCAAAATTTGTTAAAGCTTTTTCCAAAAATATCAGAAAACTCAAAAAAACCAAAAAAAAAAAAAAAAAAAAAAGCAATTCACTTTTCTCATTTGTATACAATGAATGTTTTCATTGTATAACATAATACTTGGCTCAAAGTTACGCTAGCTGGCCTATATATCTGAGATCGTTATAATTTGATCGATACATTGTCAATACACAATATTGGAGAAGATACTCGCACGTCACGAGCTATACACAAAGTTGTGCTAAGTTATAACTTTAAGATTCACGCAGTGCAGATGCAAAAACACAATTAATTTTTAATCTTTTCTAACATATAAAATTTAAAAAAACAAAGGCTGCAGAAATGTAACGTTAAGGTTGGGCCGACCATTTGATCCCATTTGAATTTTCAATAATTTTTTATGAGAAAAGTTGCAGCAATATTGTCTTGAATTTATAACTATCATCTAGATTGGATTTAACAGAAATTATAAAAAAATCCCCAGGTCTCAATTTTCATTGGCACCCCAAAAAAACTACATTTAAAATTTTTTTAGGCCATCTATTGATAAGTTTAGGAACTAGGTATAACAAATTTTCCGATATAGTTTTTTCTGTGTTGGGCTTAATGTAGACTCACAAATCAAAAATAATTTAATAGATTTTGTATTGTTCTAGATGATAGTTATGATTTGAGTCAGCTAGGTTAGATATTTTGCCCGTAATAAAGGAAAATAGTTTCACCAAGAGATGGCACCACTGTCGCCGACACCCCTAATGGTCTGCCCAACCTTAAAGAGTATGTTCGGGGTTACAACATGGCTTCTTCAATGTTAGATAATGAGAGGAACTGTTCGTAAACTTACATATGATGACCCATAGCCCCGCAACATCCTGCAAAATATCCAACCCGTCCTTTAACTTTTACGTCATAGTTAAGGCTTTACTATATAGGGTGTGTGCACACTACGTCATTCTGAGTGCTTTTCGATGCTCTTCTTGAGCAATGAATAACATTGCTCAGCATAGGACAAACTTTTTTTTTTCCCTATTTTTTGTTCCTTATTATTTTTCTTGCATATACTTGAAGTACTAATTCTTATGTTAGTTATTCTTAGTAGAAGGAATGATAAGACAGCAAGTAGGAAATGCTTCATTTGTTATTTGTATCCATATACGTGTATAGTTTACCATTGTTTATATGACCGCATCCTTATGTATGCATGTAGTTATTTGTGTGGTATACAGTGTGACAATCGATTTATTGTTGTATCGATTGAAATTGGTATTGCCGTTCTTTTTTTATTATAAATATTTTTGTCAACATTTTATCTTCTTTGTAAAAAAAAAAAAAAAAAAAAAAAAATTGAAATAAAATTTTGAGTTCAGATTTTGTTTTATATTCTTTCATTTTAATTTTCAATTTTAAGTTGTTTTTTTTTTTTTTTTTTTTTTTTTTTTTTTTTTTTTTTTACGGATAATAATAAAGATAAAATATTCTGTGACATTTTTATGATATTTTATGATTGCTATTAATTTTTATATTTGAGATTTAAGATATAGCGTGGGTGACATTGTGGAATATAAAACTATCCAAGTTTTGATACACTTTATGTATTGCATGTCGAAGCAGTATTTCACATTGCAACGCAACTTTCCATTTTTTTAACTTTTTATATTAACATTTTAGTTAACCGCTCAAACTTCATCACAATTTAGAATGACATTTGTTCGCAAAAATATGTTTTTTTATTTTTTAAATAAAACTGACATTTTTTTCATTTTTTCTTTTCTTTTCTTTTCTTTTCTTTTCTTTTCTTTTCTTTTCTTTTCTTTTCTTTTCTTTTCTTTTCTTTTCTTTTCTTTTCTTTTCTTTTCTTTTCTTTTCTTTTCTTTTCTTTTCTTTTCTTTTCTTTTCTTTTCTTTTCTTTTCTTTTCTTTTCTTTTCTTTTCTTTTCTTTTCTTTTCTTTTCTTTTCTTTTCTTTCTTTCTTTCTTTCTTTCTTTCTTTCTTTCTTTCTTTCTTTCTTTCTTTCTTTCTTTCTTTCTTTCTTTCTTTCTTTCTTTCTTTCTTTCTTTCTTTCTTTCTTTCTTTCTTTCTTTCTTTCTTTCTTTCTTTTTTTTTTGCATAATTTTTGAATTGCTAATTAATAATATAGGGTGTATGCGCATGACGTCATATTTTATGCGCTTGAAGGTCATGCTGTAGTAATGAATAACATTGCTCAGCATAGGACAAACTTCGTTTTTTTTTGGGGGGGGGGGGATTTATTAATTTTTTGTTATTGATGTTTTTTTCAACTTTTTTCACATTTTTATAACCTATTAAATACATCCATGCTCCTCATGCTCTCAAAAATATTGCTAAGTATTTTTAATCTTGAACAATGAGCTATTTTCCTCTACGACCCATGTTATTGAGTAACATGAATGCATACACCCTATATAAAACATAATTATGTATACCATAATTATTATTCAAATTTCGCTGAATTCTTTGAATTCATGATGTATTTTTATAAAGTCACGAAAGATGAAACGGGCTGTCATTTTTTTCCTATATGCTCACATTTATAAATTGCCGCCTGTGACGTCATTTTTTGATTTTCAAAAACATAAAAAATACTTAATAAACTCAAAAATTAGGAAATTCACATATCAATCGATTCAAACCAATGTCCTCTTTTAGAATATGCAACAATATAACACCTACGTTTGTTATAATAGTCTTGCTCATTGATTTATTTTATACTTTTATTTCAATTCATTTATTTATTTATTTATTTATTTATTTATTTATTTATTTATTTATTATTTAATTCCATCGTTTAGCTTCCATATATGTTTTTAATTAAATAAAAAACGTTTAATTGAAATTAAAACAAAAAGACGAATGATAAAATCTATTAAAATATCGCCCATTAATCTTATATAAACAAGGAAATAGAAAGATTGTTTGAGGCTCCGCAGGAGACATGCACACACATATATATCATAACTCGTAAGATTTACATACTGCTAGGAGGGGAGGGTTAGAAATATGAAATTTCACCACACCGCAACCCCTACTATATGAGATACTGTATATATATATATATATATATATATATATATATATATATATATATATATATATATATATATATATCATGCATAACTCCCTGTGGTATTAAAAAAGAAAGAAAAGATGCGCAAACAGAAAAGTTTTAAATAATTCATTTCTTGATTACCATATAGCCTATGCTTTGTGTACTGTTTACATTTTTTATCATAAGAAAAGTGTCAACCATTTTAAATTATTATTTTTCTTGTCTTCAACTTTTTTTTTTTTTTTTTTTTTTTTTTGAAGTAAGAAAATATATAATGATTTAAATATAAAAAGTTATTGACATATACATGCATATTAATATTTATCTTTATTTTTTTTTATATATATATATATGTAATTATTACTTTAGGAAAAAGTCTTAAAACTAATAATGCAAAATCATTATAGTTATCTAAAATTTCTAACTAAAAATAAATCTGTTCATTTTGTCTCAATATATTATTTCATCACATTTAAATATTTGTGACCTCAGTGCAGTAGTTTTCTCACAAACACACTAACAAGAGGCTTCTACAATGTTAAATTAGTACATTTTACTGTCTTAAAACCCGTAAAAGTATGTCTAGTATTCCACATTTAAATATTTGTGACCTCAGTGCAGAAGTTTTCTCACAAACACACTAACAAGAGGCTTCTACAATGTTAAATTGGTACATTTTACTGTCTTAAAACATGTAAAAGTATGTCTAGTGTAGTAGTATAAAATTGAGAGTTCTGGGTCTGGCGACCGCCTCTCGGAGCATGTGAAGCACAATGTGCACCAAAAATGTGCAAAATGTGCAAAAATGTGCTTACACATTCTCTCAAACCCAGAAGTCCTATGTTAACGTATATCAAGAGTGGGGGATGTGCGATGGGAGGAGCTAAGATGATGTGCGCGAGTGGATGTATAATAAATGGTGGAGGGGATGGAGTGGGGGTATGAAGATATGACAAATCACAAAAAAAATGTGCCAAATGTGCTGGCGCATTCTCTGGAAAATTAAAGTTCTCCGATTTTGCTGCACCCAACGACGTTACCGAGGTAATTGACCTTTAAAAGTTCAAATTGATCACCAATAAGTATTAAAATTGGTCCCCGATAGATTTAAGGGTGCCACCCTTGCAAATTAAAGTTCTGCGATTTGTATGCAATAAACGACGTTACCAGGGTAACCTGGCCTGCTGGAGATGAAAAAGACCACGAAAGATGTTAAAATTGACCCTCTGACTAATTTAAGGGTGCTACCCTTGCAAGTTAAAGTTATGCAATTTGAGTGCATTCAACGATATTACAAGGCTAATTTGACCCATTAAAGACGATGATGACTATTAAAAATGTCAAAACTATCTCCCTGACTAATTTAGGGGTGCCACCCTTGCAAATAAATGATCTCTAAATAAAACACTTCAAAATACTTTATCAGGGTATTTTGACTTGCTAAAGATGATGGTGACTACCAAACATGCCAAAAATGAACTCCAGACTGATTTAAGGGTCCCACCCCGGCAAATAAAAGTTTTCCGATTTGAATGCATTCAACGACGTAACCGGGGTAACTTGACCTACTAAAGACTATGATGACTACCAAACATGTCAAAATTGTCCCCCAGTCGGATTGAAGGGTCGCACCCCTGCAAAATAAAGTTTTCCGACTTTAACACATTTAACAACTTTACAAGAGTAACTTGACATGCTCAAGATGATGATGACCACCAAACATGCTAAAATTGGCCCCCAGACTGAATTAAGGGTCCCACCCCTGCAAGTTAAAGTTCTCCGATTTTAACACTTTCAACAACGTTACCGGAGTAATTAAACTTGTAGAAGATGATGGTGACCACAAAACATCCCAACATTGGCCCCCAGACTGATTTAAGGGTCCCAACCCTGCAAAATAATGTTTTCCGATTAAAACACTTTCAACGACTTTACTATGGTAACTCGACTTGCTTAAGATGATGGTGACTACCAAACATGCCAAAATTGACCCCCAGACTTATTTAAGGGTCCCACCCCTGCAAATTAAAGTTTTTCGATTTAAATGCATTCAACGACATTACCGGAGAACATTGACCTACCAAAGACGATGGTGACTACCAAACATGTCAAAATTGCCTCCAATACTTATTTAAGGGTCCCACCCCTGCAAATTAAAGTGTTATGATTTAAACACATTTAACGACTTTATCATGGTAACTCAACTTGCTAAAGATGATGCTGACCACCAAACATGCTAAAATTTGCCCCCAGACTGATTTAAGGGTCGCACCCCTGCAAACTAAAGTTTTCCAATTTGAACATACTCAACGACGTTACCGGGATAACTTGACCTACCAAGGACGATTGTGACCACCAAACAAGTCAAAATTGACCTTAAGACTGATTTAAGGGTCCCACCCCTGCAAATTGAAGTTTTCCGATTTGAACGCATTCAATGACGTTATCGGGGTAACTTGACCTACCAAGGATGATGGTGATTAGTAAACAAGTAAAAATTGGCCCCAAGACTGATTTAAGGGTCGCAACCCTGCAAACTAAAGTTTTCCAATTTGTACATATTCAACGAAGTTACCGGGTAACTTGACGTACCAATTACGATTGTGACCGATTCGGAAGAGAATGTGTAAGCACAATGTGCACCAAAATGTGCAAAATGTGTTGGCACATTCTCTCTAACCCAGAAAGCTCATGCTAAGGGGTTGCAGTGCCGTTTCTACTCATGTTGAAAAAACATTTTTTTTTACATACAGAAACGTTTCCCTGTAGAAATGGACATACCAGGTTATAGATGGATAGATAATGCTTCAGTTGTAAAAAAATTAAATTTCTAGCCCCTACCATTTAGTCATTAGATGTGTCGAAAATCAAAATAAGGTATCTCCCATAAGAATAACATTAGCACAGTTTTGTGTTTTTTATTTACGGTGGCTATACCAACTTCATGTACACCAAAATGCACAGTTCAATAGAACTTACAAAACTGAACAATAATAAATCAAAGTTTTAACTCTATTTTTTAACAGTTCGCCTAATTATGTGTTTAATTACTTTTCTTTGTTGCGTAATGTTAATTTTAATTGCTAGGGGATCAACAGATGTCACTGATATGACTGTTTTTTGACAAAAAGTGCAATTTTACTGCACTTCTTCAAAAATTTAGAAATGACGAAGATAGCCAAAGCATTAAAGAGGCGATGCCGTCTTTTCCCCCTCATTGCTCTTTGGATTTTAGAAAAGGTTGCAAGAACCTCACACCAATAACCGCTCATGTATAGTAAAAATGAAAAAGAAGTTTTTATTTTATTTAGTGATTTAATTTTGTTGCCTATATTTGAGGTATTTATATGTATCTTCTTGTAATTACTGCAAGAAATAATGCATTTTTAAAAACCACACTTCAAAATTTATACATAAATTATAGTACATATACGTATATAACAACTTTTACTATCACAACTATTAAAAATTATATTTATTTAAAAATATGTAATAAATATTAAAATATAGTTATGTACAATTTGAATTTATTTACAATTTACATGCATTATGAATACACGGAGTGCATCACGACCACAATGCAATATATTTCGTAGCTTCCAACTCAAAGAATTCAAGTTTGAAATTTGAGATAACTTGATCTAATGAGGGAGCGAGGCAACCGGAAGGGCATTTTATTGTATTCACAGCATGAAACCGCAAAAGTAATAAAAATTCAATCGAAATATTAATTTTCTTAAATATTAATCATGGATTTAATTTTATCATTTATTAAATAGTTTTAGAAAAAAATACCTTTTATTACCGTTTCATTCAAGATTGTACGATAATTAGAAGTCAAATAATGGTTTCAAATTTTTCACCCCCTCCTCCTCAGTTGCACAAGGTGCGTGCAGATTGAGTTTACCGAGCTGTGCCGAAGATGCCAGCAACTCCTTGCACATCCCACGCATAGAAAAAAATGAATCGGGGTTGCAGAGCAACCTCAAGTACATGTATGCTCTAAGACGACTTGGCTCATACTAAATTTTTGCCTGCTTGCTTGCTGTTAGAAAAGGCACTGCATCCCCTTAACGTATAGAAAGAATTTTAACACATTTAACAACTTGACAAGAGTAACTTGACATGCTCAATATGATGGTGACCACCAAACATGCTAAAATTGCCCCCAGACTGAATTAAGGGTCCCAACCCTGCAAATTATTGCTCTCCGATTAAAACACTTTCAACGACTTAACTGGAGTAACTTGACATGCTAAAGATGATGGTGACTACAAAATATGTGGAAATGAACCCCAAGTTTTATTTAAGGGTCCAACCCCTGAAAATTCAAGTTTTCCGATTTGAACATATTTAACGACATTATGGAGTAATAAGACTTGCTAAATATGATGGTGACTACCAAATATGAAAAAATGACCCCAAGACAGCATTTAGGGTCCCAGCCCTGCAACTTTAAGTCTTTCAATTTTAACGCATTCAACAACGTTACCGGGGTAACTTGACTTGCTAAAGATGACAGTGAACACCAAAAATGTTAAAACTAAAGCCTTGGCAGATTTAAGGGTTGCACCCCTGAGAATTAAAGTGCTCCAATTTTGACGCATTCAGAGACGTTACCTAGGCTTCTTGACCCACCAAAGACGATCATGACCACCAAAAATGTAAAAAAATTATAATTTTAAAAAACCCGCTTATAAAGTTTGCAAAAGACGAACGCAAGTGTCTTCTAGGGGGCGTTGTAGGCACTTTTTAGAGTGGAATTATCACTGAAATTTAATTAATAAATGTAAATATTGACTTTAGTGAAATCTAATATTTATACTTTTTCTAAAAATGTGCTTAAACAGGGTCTTAACTTTATGGAAACTTCCTCATTAGTGGGTAATATTTTCATGAATTATAATTGTTGATTGAGGCAGTACGTGACTGACTGATCGGGAATAGTTAGAAGAAGTTTCACAATAATTCTTTCTCCTGTATCTACAATAAACAAATTAAATACTATAATTAATGAATAACTAAAATTGAATGAATTAAAATTGTATTTGTAGTTTAGAAAAAAGTTTAAATATTGTTTTTAAAATTATCAAAAAGGGTATATTTTTATTAAAAATATGGTCCTTAAGTTTGAATTTTTACATTTAAACTGTTATTTGCATCAAAGTAGAATAACTCAAATATTTGATCATGTTTTTAACACTAGTAAATTTTTAAAAAAAAAATATTTTTACTTCATGTTAATTTTATATTACATGAGTGCTTGTTTTGTTGATTAAAATAGAATGCTTGGTTAGTTTTTTCTTCTAAGTTACATTCAACAGATTTATATAAAGTGATCTAGCTAATATATTACATTAAAAAAGAACAAATCTGAAGGTTTTATTGAGATCTATAAGCAAGTGTGCTTAAATATTACATATTGTGTGTCCCTCTCTTATGTTGCTTACTTCTCCACTCCATTATTCTATTCCGCTTTAGTGTGGTAAGTAACTATTTATACCGTTTTGTTTTAAAATTTATGCGTTATGGATCTCAATATTATACTTTTAATAAAATTAAATAATTTTACTGAACCTAAAAGCACAACAACAGATTTTTAACAAAGGAGAGGACCGCTAAATATAAAATTAGCCCGAACTATTGCTAAAATTTTACTTCTAATCTAATCAAACATATGCAAATACGATTAAATTTGTAAGATACTTTTAAGTAAGCATGTAAATGAGATAATTTCAATAATACAGTATACTTTTAAAAGTTGCATATTACATATATTTTTAAAATATTTTTGAAAAACTTTTTATGTGGACCAAAAAAATCCTTCTTTTTTTGAATTCACGAATTTTTATTTGATACTAAAGTATTTTTTGGATAAATAAATAACTAAGATAAAGTTATTGTGGTTGTTTTTTTCAAAATCTTCAGATGCATTCTATATTATACATTACTTTTGGAAGGGAGAAAAAAAGTAGTAGGGGTAGAATAGAAAAAAAAGGGTGGGGAATGGAATATAAAAGTCTCCGTGCTACTTTTTTAGACATCAG
Source organism: Ecdyonurus torrentis (assembly GCA_949318235.1). Classification (NCBI taxonomy): domain Eukaryota; kingdom Metazoa; phylum Arthropoda; class Insecta; order Ephemeroptera; family Heptageniidae; genus Ecdyonurus; species Ecdyonurus torrentis. The sequence goes on from OX439133.1 coordinate 1,990,661, forward strand.
TACATGTTTTGGCTTGCTCTCAGTTAACTTCGGTCAGTGTATGAAAGCATGGAGTTTCATCATAATAACAATCCTGGTTTAGAGGATCATGCTTATGATTCGTCAGACACAGAACAAGTTGCACAATGGGATCAAGGAAGCGTAGCTGATGTACTTGCGAGACGTCATTTACCAGGTGCAGAATTCGCCGAGCCACTCACCAGAGTGATAGTGCTAAAATCTAGACATGCAGTGGATATACCTGCAAGTGCTATACTACAAGGAAAATTTATTCACCCCAGATTTCCTGGCTTAATATTACTTCAAGAACGAATAAAAACTTTCGATACATGGCCTAAACAGATAAAACAACGTCCTGAACAACTAGCTGCTGCAGGGTTCTACTACAGTGGTCAAGGTGATGTGGTCATCTGTCATCATTGTGGAATACATATACATATGTGGGAACCAGACGATGATATCGTACACGAACATTTACATTGGTCCGAGGATATGGAGAATCCGTGTGAATACATACAACGTGTGAAAGATATAACCAGTGAAAGATGTGACTTACAATGTTGTAGCCATGATAAAGTTTTTGAAGATAGCCAAGAACAAGTGATAGACATAGATGAAACTAACCCTCTCATATGTACTATTTGTTTATTTAAAAAACTTGAAATCGTTTATCTACCATGTAGACACGTAGCATCCTGTGTCAAGTGTGCTCTGAACTTGAAAAACTGTCCTATGTGCAGAACTAAAATAGAATCATTTATACATGTCTATCTACCTTAGTTTTTCATATTGTGTTTATATAAATTGATTTAAAATTCTTTCCGTGTATATAAAAAAAACTATAGTAAATAATAAATAAATATTTTTAAATGTAAAACGTCTAGTTTTATTTATTAATTTTTTAAATACTATTTATTTTGCAATTACATATAATAATATGCTACTTAAAAAGCTAAGACCAACATATTGTAAGTAACTTATATAGCAACTTTAGTCCGTGAATTAAAAACAATTGATTCATGATGTAAATTAAAACCAAGTTTTTGTGCTGCTCTCAAAAAAGCAAATTAAATGTCACTATTTTGTTGACAAAGTTTCTTACTATCACAGACTCTCAAACCATTCTAGAATAACCAATATAGATTCAAAAACTCATTAATTAATGTATTGAATAAAGAACTTAATAGGATAGAAGACTACAAGTGACTTTAACATTAGCAGTGAAAACTTTCACTTATCAATGTTTCACAATTATAATGCAAACATTACATTTCACACTTTTATACTTCTTTTATTCTTAACTTTCGCATTCTTTTCTCATCTGCTGTTGCATATAGTTGAATTATCTATATTAATAGTAAAATAAAATGCGTTATATATATATCTATGTATCATATTTTCTTTTAATTAAAATTTAATTATTTTACTTAAGGAGTTAATGTGCGGCTGATAACTCACAAACTGAATGATTAACTCACAAACTGAATGATCGCAAAATATAAATTATAATATGTATACGTAAAAATAAAATGTTATTTAAAATCAGTGATATCAAATCAATTCAGAAATTATGAAATATTAAAGTAATTTGACTTTTCAAGATAAAATAAATAAGACAAAAATACAAAAACAAATACAATGTTGGAAGGAATATAATTATAACATAAAAAACTTTAAAATGACATACAAAATACTTATAATTAAAACTTCGTTTAATTTTGTTTTAAAACAATAAAAACAAATTATTATTTAAGTAGAAAGTTTAAAAAAAGTACCAATAATATTAACAATATTTATTTGCAGAAAAGAGCAGCAGAAAAATAAAATAAAAACAAAATCATTGAAAGCAGGGAAATAATATTTTGTGTCATTTATTTCAGATAAACCGAACATTTGAAAACATTTTTTGACCATATTGACAACCATTGAAATATTAAAAATATAAAGAATAATATCCATGTGGTCGTACAAGTATTCCCGCCATGTAAAAATACCCTAATAGGATTTTAAAAAAACTTTCATAATCTAAGCTTGAATGATAGATAGAAAATGTAAAGAATAATAAAACAAATAGTTCAAAAGACATACAAATTATGAGTAAAAAAGTTAATATTTATACAAATTCTTTGTTTAATGTTGTTTCAAGCATTTAAAAAAAATTATAAAATCTGAAATACTTGTACAGAAATATAAAACTATAGAAAAATGGTTTAAAATCTAAGCTTTATTAATGAATAGGAATATTTAATAGTAAATGTGCCGTGTTTTTTACTTACATATCGCGCAAAAGTGTGGGGTCAAAATATTTTGAATTCACGTAAAAAATTAAAAGAATTGTAGTCTTTAAAAAGTTAAAAGAATAATTAAATAATATTTTTGTGGATAAACTTGGCAACGCCGCAAAGCTTCATGGCTGTAAACGACCCACAAAATTCATGAACAACCCCCCCCCCTTTCTCAAAGTGCACGCCGCCGCCGCCGCCCGTCGCCGCAACCCGTCGCCACCGCCCGCCACCGGAACAAAGTTTTTCGCGTCGGTTCTAAGTTTTGAAACGCGGCCGGTATAAAATATTTCCGGTTCCCGCGCCGGATAAAAGTTTTGAGACGCGGCCGATATAAAATATTTTCGCGTCGGTTCTAAGTTTTTAAACGCGGCCGGTATAAAATATTTCCGGTTCCCGCGCCGGATAAAAGTTTTGAGACGCGGCCGATATAAAATATTTTCGCGTCGGTTCTAAGTTTTTAAACGCGGCCGGTATAAAATATTTCCGGTTTCCGCGCCGGATAAAAGCTTTGAGACGCGGCCGGTATAAAATATTTCCGCGCCGGATAAAAGTTTTGAGACCCGGCCGATATAAAATATTTCCGCGCCGGATGAAAGTTTTGAGACGCGGCCGGTATAAAGTATCCCCGCGCCGGATCAAAAATTTTTGTACCGGTGGCGGGCGGTGGCGACGGATTGCGGCGATGGGCGGCGGCGGCGGGGTGCACTTTGAGAAAGGGGGGGGGGGGTTGTTCATGAATTTTGTGGGTCGTTTACAGCCATGAAGCTTTGCGGCGTTGCCAAGTTTATCCACAAAAATATTATTTAATTATTCTTTTAACTTTTTAAAGACTACAATTCTTTTAATTTTTTACGTGAATTCAAAATATTTTGACCCCACACTTTTGCGCGATATGTAAGTAAAAAACACGGCACATTTACTATTAAATATTCCTATTCATTAATAAAGCTTAGATTTTAAACCATTTTTCTATAGTTTTATATTTCTGTACAAGTATTTCAGATTTTATAATTTTTTTTAAATGCTTGAAACAACATTAAACAAAGAATTTGTATAAATATTAACTTTTTTACTCATAATTTGTATGTCTTTTGAACTATTTGTTTTATTATTCTTTACATTTTCTATCTATCATTCAAGCTTAGATTATGAAAGTTTTTTTAAAATCCTATTAGGGTATTTTTACATGGCGGGAATACTTGTACGACCACATGGATATTATTCTTTATATTTTTAATATTTCAATGGTTGTCAATATGGTCAAAAAATGTTTTCAAATGTTCGGTTTATCTGAAATAAATGACACAAAATATTATTTCCCTGCTTTCAATGATTTTGTTTTTATTTTATTTTTCTGCTGCTCTTTTCTGCAAATAAATATTGTTAATATTATTGGTACTTTTTTTAAACTTTCTACTTAAATAATAATTTGTTTTTATTGTTTTAAAACAAAATTAAACGAAGTTTTAATTATAAGTATTTTGTATGTCATTTTAAAGTTTTTTATGTTATAATTATATTCCTTCCAACATTGTATTTGTTTTTGTATTTTTGTCTTATTTATTTTATCTTGAAAAGTCAAATTACTTTAATATTTCATAATTTCTGAATTGATTTGATATCACTGATTTTAAATAACATTTTATTTTTACGTATACATATTATAATTTATATTTTGCGATCATTCAGTTTGTGAGTTATCAGCCGCACATTAACTCCTTAAGTAAAATAATTAAATTTTAATTAAAAGAAAATATGATACATAGATATATATATAACGCATTTTATTTTACTATTAATATAGATAATTCAACTATATGCAACAACAGATGAGAAAAGAATGCGAAAGTTAAGAATAAAAGAAGTATAAAAGTGTGAAATGTAATGTTTGCATTATAATTGTGAAACATTGATAAGTGAAAGTTTTCACTGCTAATGTTAAAGTCACTTGTAGTCTTCTATCCTATTAAGTTCTTTATTCAATACATTAATTAATGAGTTTTTGAATCTATATTGGTTATTCTAGAATGGTTTGAGAGTCTGTGATAGTAAGAAACTTTGTCAACAAAATAGTGACATTTAATTTGCTTTTTTGAGAGCAGCACAAAAACTTGGTTTTAATTTACATCATGAATCAATTGTTTTTAATTCACGGACTAAAGTTGCTATATAAGTTACTTACAATATGTTGGTCTTAGCTTTTTAAGTAGCATATTATTATATGTAATTGCAAAATAAATAGTATTTAAAAAATTAATAAATAAAACTAGACGTTTTACATTTAAAAATATTTATTTATTATTTACTATAGTTTTTTTTATATACACGGAAAGAATTTTAAATCAATTTATATAAACACAATATGAAAAACTAAGGTAGATAGACATGTATAAATGATTCTATTTTAGTTCTGCACATAGGACAGTTTTTCAAGTTCAGAGCACACTTGACACAGGATGCTACGTGTCTACATGGTAGATAAACGATTTCAAGTTTTTTAAATAAACAAATAGTACATATGAGAGGGTTAGTTTCATCTATGTCTATCACTTGTTCTTGGCTATCTTCAAAAACTTTATCATGGCTACAACATTGTAAGTCACATCTTTCACTGGTTATATCTTTCACACGTTGTATGTATTCACACGGATTCTCCATATCCTCGGACCAATGTAAATGTTCGTGTACGATATCATCGTCTGGTTCCCACATATGTATATGTATTCCACAATGATGACAGATGACCACATCACCTTGACCACTGTAGTAGAACCCTGCAGCAGCTAGTTGTTCAGGACGTTGTTTTATCTGTTTAGGCCATGTATCGAAAGTTTTTATTCGTTCTTGAAGTAATATTAAGCCAGGAAATCTGGGGTGAATAAATTTTCCTTGTAGTATAGCACTTGCAGGTATATCCACTGCATGTCTAGATTTTAGCACTATCACTCTGGTGAGTGGCTCGGCGAATTCTGCACCTGGTAAATGACGTCTCGCAAGTACATCAGCTACGCTTCCTTGATCCCATTGTGCAACTTGTTCTGTGTCTGACGAATCATAAGCATGATCCTCTAAACCAGGATTGTTATTATGATGAAACTCCATGCTTTCATACACTGACCGAAGTTAACTGAGAGCAAGCCAAAACATGTACTGATGTCTAAAAAAGTAGCACGGAGACTTTTATATTCCATTCCCCACCCTTTTTTTTCTATTCTACCCCTACTACTTTTTTTCTCCCTTCCAAAAGTAATGTATAATATAGAATGCATCTGAAGATTTTGAAAAAAACAACCACAATAACTTTATCTTAGTTATTTATTTATCCAAAAAATACTTTAGTATCAAATAAAAATTCGTGAATTCAAAAAAAGAAGGATTTTTTTGGTCCACATAAAAAGTTTTTCAAAAATATTTTAAAAATATATGTAATATGCAACTTTTAAAAGTATACTGTATTATTGAAATTATCTCATTTACATGCTTACTTAAAAGTATCTTACAAATTTAATCGTATTTGCATATGTTTGATTAGATTAGAAGTAAAATTTTAGCAATAGTTCGGGCTAATTTTATATTTAGCGGTCCTCTCCTTTGTTAAAAATCTGTTGTTGTGCTTTTAGGTTCAGTAAAATTATTTAATTTTATTAAAAGTATAATATTGAGATCCATAACGCATAAATTTTAAAACAAAACGGTATAAATAGTTACTTACCACACTAAAGCGGAATAGAATAATGGAGTGGAGAAGTAAGCAACATAAGAGAGGGACACACAATATGTAATATTTAAGCACACTTGCTTATAGATCTCAATAAAACCTTCAGATTTGTTCTTTTTTAATGTAATATATTAGCTAGATCACTTTATATAAATCTGTTGAATGTAACTTAGAAGAAAAAACTAACCAAGCATTCTATTTTAATCAACAAAACAAGCACTCATGTAATATAAAATTAACATGAAGTAAAAATATTTTTTTTTTAAAAATTTACTAGTGTTAAAAACATGATCAAATATTTGAGTTATTCTACTTTGATGCAAATAACAGTTTAAATGTAAAAATTCAAACTTAAGGACCATATTTTTAATAAAAATATACCCTTTTTGATAATTTTAAAAACAATATTTAAACTTTTTTCTAAACTACAAATACAATTTTAATTCATTCAATTTTAGTTATTCATTAATTATAGTATTTAATTTGTTTATTGTAGATACAGGAGAAAGAATTATTGTGAAACTTCTTCTAACTATTCCCGATCAGTCAGTCACGTACTGCCTCAATCAACAATTATAATTCATGAAAATATTACCCACTAATGAGGAAGTTTCCATAAAGTTAAGACCCTGTTTAAGCACATTTTTAGAAAAAGTATAAATATTAGATTTCACTAAAGTCAATATTTACATTTATTAATTAAATTTCAGTGATAATTCCACTCTAAAAAGTGCCTACAACGCCCCCTAGAAGACACTTGCGTTCGTCTTTTGCAAACTTTATAAGCGGGTTTTTTAAAATTATAATTTTTTTACATTTTTGGTGGTCATGATCGTCTTTGGTGGGTCAAGAAGCCTAGGTAACGTCTCTGAATGCGTCAAAATTGGAGCACTTTAATTCTCAGGGGTGCAACCCTTAAATCTGCCAAGGCTTTAGTTTTAACATTTTTGGTGTTCACTGTCATCTTTAGCAAGTCAAGTTACCCCGGTAACGTTGTTGAATGCGTTAAAATTGAAAGACTTAAAGTTGCAGGGCTGGGACCCTAAATGCTGTCTTGGGGTCATTTTTTCATATTTGGTAGTCACCATCATATTTAGCAAGTCTTATTACTCCATAATGTCGTTAAATATGTTCAAATCGGAAAACTTGAATTTTCAGGGGTTGGACCCTTAAATAAAACTTGGGGTTCATTTCCACATATTTTGTAGTCACCATCATCTTTAGCATGTCAAGTTACTCCAGTTAAGTCGTTGAAAGTGTTTTAATCGGAGAGCAATAATTTGCAGGGTTGGGACCCTTAATTCAGTCTGGGGGCAATTTTAGCATGTTTGGTGGTCACCATCATATTGAGCATGTCAAGTTACTCTTGTCAAGTTGTTAAATGTGTTAAAATTCTTTCTATACGTTAAGGGGATGCAGTGCCTTTTCTAACAGCAAGCAAGCAGGCAAAAATTTAGTATGAGCCAAGTCGTCTTAGAGCATACATGTACTTGAGGTTGCTCTGCAACCCCGATTCATTTTTTTCTATGCGTGGGATGTGCAAGGAGTTGCTGGCATCTTCGGCACAGCTCGGTAAACTCAATCTGCACGCACCTTGTGCAACTGAGGAGGAGGGGGTGAAAAATTTGAAACCATTATTTGACTTCTAATTATCGTACAATCTTGAATGAAACGGTAATAAAAGGTATTTTTTTCTAAAACTATTTAATAAATGATAAAATTAAATCCATGATTAATATTTAAGAAAATTAATATTTCGATTGAATTTTTATTACTTTTGCGGTTTCATGCTGTGAATACAATAAAATGCCCTTCCGGTTGCCTCGCTCCCTCATTAGATCAAGTTATCTCAAATTTCAAACTTGAATTCTTTGAGTTGGAAGCTACGAAATATATTGCATTGTGGTCGTGATGCACTCCGTGTATTCATAATGCATGTAAATTGTAAATAAATTCAAATTGTACATAACTATATTTTAATATTTATTACATATTTTTAAATAAATATAATTTTTAATAGTTGTGATAGTAAAAGTTGTTATATACGTATATGTACTATAATTTATGTATAAATTTTGAAGTGTGGTTTTTAAAAATGCATTATTTCTTGCAGTAATTACAAGAAGATACATATAAATACCTCAAATATAGGCAACAAAATTAAATCACTAAATAAAATAAAAACTTCTTTTTCATTTTTACTATACATGAGCGGTTATTGGTGTGAGGTTCTTGCAACCTTTTCTAAAATCCAAAGAGCAATGAGGGGGAAAAGACGGCATCGCCTCTTTAATGCTTTGGCTATCTTCGTCATTTCTAAATTTTTGAAGAAGTGCAGTAAAATTGCACTTTTTGTCAAAAAACAGTCATATCAGTGACATCTGTTGATCCCCTAGCAATTAAAATTAACATTACGCAACAAAGAAAAGTAATTAAACACATAATTAGGCGAACTGTTAAAAAATAGAGTTAAAACTTTGATTTATTATTGTTCAGTTTTGTAAGTTCTATTGAACTGTGCATTTTGGTGTACATGAAGTTGGTATAGCCACCGTAAATAAAAAACACAAAACTGTGCTAATGTTATTCTTATGGGAGATACCTTATTTTGATTTTCGACACATCTAATGACTAAATGGTAGGGGCTAGAAATTTAATTTTTTTACAACTGAAGCATTATCTATCCATCTATAACCTGGTATGTCCATTTCTACAGGGAAACGTTTCTGTATGTAAAAAAAAATGTTTTTTCAACATGAGTAGAAACGGCACTGCAACCCCTTAGCATGAGCTTTCTGGGTTAGAGAGAATGTGCCAACACATTTTGCACATTTTGGTGCACATTGTGCTTACACATTCTCTTCCGAATCGGTCACAATCGTAATTGGTACGTCAAGTTACCCGGTAACTTCGTTGAATATGTACAAATTGGAAAACTTTAGTTTGCAGGGTTGCGACCCTTAAATCAGTCTTGGGGCCAATTTTTACTTGTTTACTAATCACCATCATCCTTGGTAGGTCAAGTTACCCCGATAACGTCATTGAATGCGTTCAAATCGGAAAACTTCAATTTGCAGGGGTGGGACCCTTAAATCAGTCTTAAGGTCAATTTTGACTTGTTTGGTGGTCACAATCGTCCTTGGTAGGTCAAGTTATCCCGGTAACGTCGTTGAGTATGTTCAAATTGGAAAACTTTAGTTTGCAGGGGTGCGACCCTTAAATCAGTCTGGGGGCAAATTTTAGCATGTTTGGTGGTCAGCATCATCTTTAGCAAGTTGAGTTACCATGATAAAGTCGTTAAATGTGTTTAAATCATAACACTTTAATTTGCAGGGGTGGGACCCTTAAATAAGTATTGGAGGCAATTTTGACATGTTTGGTAGTCACCATCGTCTTTGGTAGGTCAATGTTCTCCGGTAATGTCGTTGAATGCATTTAAATCGAAAAACTTTAATTTGCAGGGGTGGGACCCTTAAATAAGTCTGGGGGTCAATTTTGGCATGTTTGGTAGTCACCATCATCTTAAGCAAGTCGAGTTACCATAGTAAAGTCGTTGAAAGTGTTTTAATCGGAAAACATTATTTTGCAGGGTTGGGACCCTTAAATCAGTCTGGGGGCCAATGTTGGGATGTTTTGTGGTCACCATCATCTTCTACAAGTTTAATTACTCCGGTAACGTTGTTGAAAGTGTTAAAATCGGAGAACTTTAACTTGCAGGGGTGGGACCCTTAATTCAGTCTGGGGGCCAATTTTAGCATGTTTGGTGGTCATCATCATCTTGAGCATGTCAAGTTACTCTTGTAAAGTTGTTAAATGTGTTAAAGTCGGAAAACTTTATTTTGCAGGGGTGCGACCCTTCAATCCGACTGGGGGACAATTTTGACATGTTTGGTAGTCATCATAGTCTTTAGTAGGTCAAGTTACCCCGGTTACGTCGTTGAATGCATTCAAATCGGAAAACTTTTATTTGCCGGGGTGGGACCCTTAAATCAGTCTGGAGTTCATTTTTGGCATGTTTGGTAGTCACCATCATCTTTAGCAAGTCAAAATACCCTGATAAAGTATTTTGAAGTGTTTTATTTAGAGATCATTTATTTGCAAGGGTGGCACCCCTAAATTAGTCAGGGAGATAGTTTTGACATTTTTAATAGTCATCATCGTCTTTAATGGGTCAAATTAGCCTTGTAATATCGTTGAATGCACTCAAATTGCATAACTTTAACTTGCAAGGGTAGCACCCTTAAATTAGTCAGAGGGTCAATTTTAACATCTTTCGTGGTCTTTTTCATCTCCAGCAGGCCAGGTTACCCTGGTAACGTCGTTTATTGCATACAAATCGCAGAACTTTAATTTGCAAGGGTGGCACCCTTAAATCTATCGGGGACCAATTTTAATACTTATTGGTGATCAATTTGAACTTTTAAAGGTCAATTACCTCGGTAACGTCGTTGGGTGCAGCAAAATCGGAGAACTTTAATTTTCCAGAGAATGCGCCAGCACATTTGGCACATTTTTTTTGTGATTTGTCATATCTTCATACCCCCACTCCATCCCCTCCACCATTTATTATACATCCACTCGCGCACATCATCTTAGCTCCTCCCATCGCACATCCCCCACTCTTGATATACGTTAACATAGGACTTCTGGGTTTGAGAGAATGTGTAAGCACATTTTTGCACATTTTGCACATTTTTGGTGCACATTGTGCTTCACATGCTCCGAGAGGCGGTCGCCAGACCCAGAACTCTCAATTTTATACTACTTACGTATTTAGATTGACAATTCAATTTAAAGCTTGCTCTATGTGCAGTACTCTACACAGCCCAGGCACTTTATTTGCATGTTCTACCATCGTGTCAAACAGCGAGATATCAGCAGCCGTGTCGCTTCTATTTTAACTTAACTTTTATTTTGTTTATTTTTAATTTAATACTGAATAAATTATCAATTTTTATTTTAAATCCCTTGTCAACTTACTTTTTTTTTATGATTTAGAATACTAGATAGATAATTATCATACCTTATTATTCATGAATTAGACACCAACACGTTGATTTTGTATTTATTTTCATTTATCTTGATTTTGATGGGTATCACGTATGTGACGTCACAATGTACCGATAGTGACGATACAATGTACAACAACAAGGCAAAATGTGTTATTTTCCTATGCTACCCATGTTATTGAGTGATCCAACATGGCGTCCAACATGAATGCATACACCCTATATATCAATAGTTATTCTGTGCTATATATAAAAGGTAAAAAGTTTAAATATATAAAATGTAAAAAGATAAATAATTTAATTTTGTTTTGTTGACATTTCGAGTTTGAAAACTTTTATATTTTATAAACTTTATCTCGTGTGGATTTAAAGTTGATTTATTTTATCTCTTTTTTTATTATTATTATTTTTCTTTTTAAAGGAAAACTTTTTGAAAAAAAAAAAAAAAAAGTTTGATATAACAATCTTATTATACTGTGCACGTATTTTGATCAAACATCTCTCTCTCTCTCTCTCTCTCTCTCTCTCTCTCTCTCTCTCACACACACACACACACACACACACACACACACACACACACACACACACACACACACACACACACACACACACACACACACACACACACACACACACACACACACACACACACACACACAATATTTTGCTATTCTATATGATCACTTCACTTTATTTATAATTCTACTCTGTTTTTATTATAACTTGGATGAAATGTTTAAAAATATTATAAAATAATGTTATAGTGTGTGTGCGCATGACGTCATAGTGAATGCACTTTGCCACCATACTGTAGCATAGGACAGAAATGGTTTTGGCCATTTTCTTTATAGAAAATTACCTTTTTTTAAGTTATTATTATTATTTTTCGCAAATTTGAAAACCTAATTCATTATCAACATTAAATGCTCTCAAAAATATTTCTTTTCAGTATTTTTAAACCGGAAAAATATGTAGCCAGTTTTTTGGCATCCTGAGAACGAGCTGATTTCATTAAACTGGTTACTGAACCTCGAACGATTAGTATTTGCCAAGAAAAAAGTGGACTGATGAAAAAATATATATATATAAAAAAAAAAAAAAAAAAATGATCCAATCGTCTTAAGAAAAAAATAGCGCCTCAAAATTTGTTAAAGCTTTTTCCAAAAATATCAGAAAACTCAAAAAAACCAAAAAAAAAAAAAAAAAAAAAAGCAATTCACTTTTCTCATTTGTATACAATGAATGTTTTCATTGTATAACATAATACTTGGCTCAAAGTTACGCTAGCTGGCCTATATATCTGAGATCGTTATAATTTGATCGATACATTGTCAATACACAATATTGGAGAAGATACTCGCACGTCACGAGCTATACACAAAGTTGTGCTAAGTTATAACTTTAAGATTCACGCAGTGCAGATGCAAAAACACAATTAATTTTTAATCTTTTCTAACATATAAAATTTAAAAAAACAAAGGCTGCAGAAATGTAACGTTAAGGTTGGGCCGACCATTTGATCCCATTTGAATTTTCAATAATTTTTTATGAGAAAAGTTGCAGCAATATTGTCTTGAATTTATAACTATCATCTAGATTGGATTTAACAGAAATTATAAAAAAATCCCCAGGTCTCAATTTTCATTGGCACCCCAAAAAAACTACATTTAAAATTTTTTTAGGCCATCTATTGATAAGTTTAGGAACTAGGTATAACAAATTTTCCGATATAGTTTTTTCTGTGTTGGGCTTAATGTAGACTCACAAATCAAAAATAATTTAATAGATTTTGTATTGTTCTAGATGATAGTTATGATTTGAGTCAGCTAGGTTAGATATTTTGCCCGTAATAAAGGAAAATAGTTTCACCAAGAGATGGCACCACTGTCGCCGACACCCCTAATGGTCTGCCCAACCTTAAAGAGTATGTTCGGGGTTACAACATGGCTTCTTCAATGTTAGATAATGAGAGGAACTGTTCGTAAACTTACATATGATGACCCATAGCCCCGCAACATCCTGCAAAATATCCAACCCGTCCTTTAACTTTTACGTCATAGTTAAGGCTTTACTATATAGGGTGTGTGCACACTACGTCATTCTGAGTGCTTTTCGATGCTCTTCTTGAGCAATGAATAACATTGCTCAGCATAGGACAAACTTTTTTTTTTCCCTATTTTTTGTTCCTTATTATTTTTCTTGCATATACTTGAAGTACTAATTCTTATGTTAGTTATTCTTAGTAGAAGGAATGATAAGACAGCAAGTAGGAAATGCTTCATTTGTTATTTGTATCCATATACGTGTATAGTTTACCATTGTTTATATGACCGCATCCTTATGTATGCATGTAGTTATTTGTGTGGTATACAGTGTGACAATCGATTTATTGTTGTATCGATTGAAATTGGTATTGCCGTTCTTTTTTTATTATAAATATTTTTGTCAACATTTTATCTTCTTTGTAAAAAAAAAAAAAAAAAAAAAAAAATTGAAATAAAATTTTGAGTTCAGATTTTGTTTTATATTCTTTCATTTTAATTTTCAATTTTAAGTTGTTTTTTTTTTTTTTTTTTTTTTTTTTTTTTTTTTTTTTTTACGGATAATAATAAAGATAAAATATTCTGTGACATTTTTATGATATTTTATGATTGCTATTAATTTTTATATTTGAGATTTAAGATATAGCGTGGGTGACATTGTGGAATATAAAACTATCCAAGTTTTGATACACTTTATGTATTGCATGTCGAAGCAGTATTTCACATTGCAACGCAACTTTCCATTTTTTTAACTTTTTATATTAACATTTTAGTTAACCGCTCAAACTTCATCACAATTTAGAATGACATTTGTTCGCAAAAATATGTTTTTTTATTTTTTAAATAAAACTGACATTTTTTTCATTTTTTCTTTTCTTTTCTTTTCTTTTCTTTTCTTTTCTTTTCTTTTCTTTTCTTTTCTTTTCTTTTCTTTTCTTTTCTTTTCTTTTCTTTTCTTTTCTTTTCTTTTCTTTTCTTTTCTTTTCTTTTCTTTTCTTTTCTTTTCTTTTCTTTTCTTTTCTTTTCTTTTCTTTTCTTTTCATTTCTTTCTTTCTTTCTTTCTTTCTTTCTTTCTTTCTTTCTTTCTTTCTTTCTTTCTTTCTTTCTTTCTTTCTTTCTTTCTTTCTTTCTTTCTTTCTTTCTTTCTTTCTTTCTTTCTTTCTTTCTTTTTTTTTTGCATAATTTTTGAATTGCTAATTAATAATATAGGGTGTATGCGCATGACGTCATATTTTATGCGCTTGAAGGTCATGCTGTAGTAATGAATAACATTGCTCAGCATAGGACAAACTTCGTTTTTTTTTGGGGGGGGGGGGATTTATTAATTTTTTGTTATTGATGTTTTTTTCAACTTTTTTCACATTTTTATAACCTATTAAATACATCCATGCTCCTCATGCTCTCAAAAATATTGCTAAGTATTTTTAATCTTGAACAATGAGCTATTTTCCTCTACGACCCATGTTATTGAGTAACATGAATGCATACACCCTATATAAAACATAATTATGTATACCATAATTATTATTCAAATTTCGCTGAATTCTTTGAATTCATGATGTATTTTTATAAAGTCACGAAAGATGAAACGGGCTGTCATTTTTTTCCTATATGCTCACATTTATAAATTGCCGCCTGTGACGTCATTTTTTGATTTTCAAAAACATAAAAAATACTTAATAAACTCAAAAATTAGGAAATTCACATATCAATCGATTCAAACCAATGTCCTCTTTTAGAATATGCAACAATATAACACCTACGTTTGTTATAATAGTCTTGCTCATTGATTTATTTTATACTTTTATTTCAATTCATTTATTTATTTATTTATTTATTTATTTATTTATTTATTTATTTATTATTTAATTCCATCGTTTAGCTTCCATATATGTTTTTAATTAAATAAAAAACGTTTAATTGAAATTAAAACAAAAAGACGAATGATAAAATCGATTATATTAAAATATCGCCCATTAATCTTATATAAACAAGGAAATAGAAAGATTGTTTGAGGCTCCGCAGGAGACATGCACACACATATATATCATAACTCGTAAGATTTACATACTGCTAGGAGGGGAGGGTTAGAAATATGAAATTTCACCACACCGCAACCCCTACTATATGAGATACTGTATATATATATATATATATATATATATATATATATATATATATATATATATATATATATATATCATGCATAACTCCCTGTGGTATTAAAAAAGAAAGAAAAGATGCGCAAACAGAAAAGTTTTAAATAATTCATTTCTTGATTACCATATAGCCTATGCTTTGTGTACTGTTTACATTTTTTATCATAAGAAAAGTGTCAACCATTTTAAATTATTATTTTTCTTGTCTTCAACTTTTTTTTTTTTTTTTTTTTTTTTTTGAAGTAAGAAAATATATAATGATTTAAATATAAAAAGTTATTGACATATACATGCATATTAATATTTATCTTTATTTTTTTTTATATATATATATATGTAATTATTACTTTAGGAAAAAGTCTTAAAACTAATAATGCAAAATCATTATAGTTATCTAAAATTTCTAACTAAAAATAAATCTGTTCATTTTGTCTCAATATATTATTTCATCACATTTAAATATTTGTGACCTCAGTGCAGTAGTTTTCTCACAAACACACTAACAAGAGGCTTCTACAATGTTAAATTAGTACATTTTACTGTCTTAAAACCCGTAAAAGTATGTCTAGTATTCCACATTTAAATATTTGTGACCTCAGTGCAGAAGTTTTCTCACAAACACACTAACAAGAGGCTTCTACAATGTTAAATTGGTACATTTTACTGTCTTAAAACATGTAAAAGTATGTCTAGTATTTCACATTTAAATATTTGTGACCTCAGTGCAGAAGTTTTCTCACAAACACACTAACAAGAGGCTTCTACAATGTTAAATTGGTACATTTTACTGTCTTAAAACATGTAAAAGTATGTCT
The DNA here is from genome assembly GCA_949318235.1 of Ecdyonurus torrentis. Taxonomy (NCBI): domain Eukaryota; kingdom Metazoa; phylum Arthropoda; class Insecta; order Ephemeroptera; family Heptageniidae; genus Ecdyonurus; species Ecdyonurus torrentis. Next base: position 2,006,689 of record OX439133.1, read on the forward strand.
AGTATTCCACATTTAAATATTTGTGACCTCAGTGCAGTAGTTTTCTCACAAACACACTAACAAGAGGCTTCTACAATGTTAAATTAGTACATTTTACTGTCTTAAAACATGTAAAAGTATGTCTAGTATTGCACATTTAAATATTTGTGACCTCAGTGCAGTAGTTTTCTCACAAACACACTAACAAGAGGCTTCTACAATGTTAAATTAGTACATTATACTGTCTTAAAATACGTAAAAGTATGTCTAGTATTCTACATTTAAATATTTGTGACCTCAGTGCAGTAGTTTTCTCACAAACACACTAACAAGAGGCTTCTACAATGTTAAATTAGTACATTTTACTGTCTTAAAACACGTAAAAAATTGGTAAAGTTATGGGGAAAAAAATATATATATAATTTTTTTGGTTATATTTAATTTCATGAAAAAGATAATCTTTTATTTTATTGTAAACTAAAAAAAAAAAAAAAAAAAAAAAAAAAAGTTTTAATTCACAAGTCGTCTATAAAAAGATGATTTCCTGATTTGAAATCCCCCAGTCACTTCATATTCTATATATTATATTCCCCCTTCCTCTATTGTATAGTATATAGGATAGCTGAATCAGTAATTATAAACATACTAAATGCACAAGAGAATAAAGTATTACATTTTTAACCATGTTCATTTATTAAATAAAAAAACAATGTAGGTTACTGATATACTTATATATATATATATATATATACATTAAAAAAGTGCTATATGGTAAAGCATAATGTTACATTGGCAATTTGCTACAAAAAATTAGTTAAAGCCATAGACCACATAAAACAACATGAGCTTTTTAATGAATAAACATGAAATGGGATCTTAAAATCTGTTGACAATTTTTACCAGAATGTAAATGTAGCCCCACGAGAGAGCGGGAAAAAACTGTAAAGTATGCAATTTGCGTGAAAGTTCATGTTTATGACGTCAGAAACATGCAAAAATAAGTATGAAAATGTTGTGTGTGTTGCATAAATCGAAATTTCTGATCACTGCTACGGGGCTACAGTTGGGGTTTGAGACATAGTTATATATGTAAATCCCATCAAGTGTTTTGTGATATAAATGCTTATGTTTTTCACTATGGTCTATTCCTTTAATTTTTTTGTTATTTTTATTTTTCTCACATTATTGAAATTCAACTTATTATAACAACATCAATGCTCTCAAAAATATTAAGTATTTTTAAACTGGCAAAATGAGTTATTTTCCTATACTTGTCCATGTTATTTAGTGCTCACTTATGACGTCGACTTTAACATGAATGAAAACACCCTATAGTGTGTATGTATTCATGTTAAAGTCGACGCCATGTTGGATTACTCAATAACATGGGCAGCATAGGCAAATAAATTATTTTGCCAGTTTAAAAATACTTACCAATACTTTTCATATAGCATTGATGTTTTAAATATGTTAAATTAGTATCTCAAGTTTGTGAGAAAAAATAACACATAACAAAAAATAACTGATTTCCCAAAGAAAATTGGCTTAAATGAAGTTTGTCCTTTGCTGAGCATACTATACTCCAGTATGGCCTCCACGCGCAATAAATATGACATCATCCGCATATACCCTATAGGAAAATAAATAATTTTGCCTGTTAAAAAATTCTTAATATTTTTGAGAGCATTGATGTTGTTAATAGGTTGAATTTCAAGTATTATTTGCGTAATATACTTATTAATAATAATATTAAATGATAATATACTTATTTGCGTATACTAATAAGCACATCTTTTTTTTCCGTGTATGTGAGAAAAATAATAATAACAAAAAAATTAACCAATTTCTCTAAGAAAATAGCCAATAAAAACGACTATACTGAGCAATGCTACTAATTCCTCCAGTATGGCCTCCAAGCGTATATTAAATATGACGTCATGCGCATTCACCCTATATATATAAGGCAGGAAATATATTAGAGAGCACTTTTGCAATGGGAAATATAGTGTATCGAGCACTTCCTTATCTCTCTCTCTCTCTCTCTCTCTCTCTCTCTCTCTCTCTCTCTCTCTCTCTCTCTCTCTCTCTCTCTCTCTCTCTCTCTCAATATAGTATCTCTTATATTGACCGAGTTTTACATCTCATATCCCAGGATATATTATGAAACAGGATAAAATTACATTTTTTTTCTTTATTGATAAATATGTAATGCAAGATTTTAATTCACTTGTAAAGTTACGTTTATTTTTTCTTACAAAAAAATTTAAACAGTTTCATTTTTTACTTTGATGCATAAAGATTATATACCTAAAATTATATGATGCAGAAGTGGATTTTAAGTGAAATAAAATCCATTATGATTAATGTGTTAGCAGCTTCTGTAGCCAGTTCAATGTAATCCTGGTGACGAGCTGATTACATTGAACTGGCTACTGAAGCTGCTAACATCAATCAATATTGATTTGTATACAAGTTAGCAGCTTCAGTAGCCAGTTAAATGTAATCCTGGTGACGAGCTGATTACATTGAACTGGCTACTGAAGCTGTTAGCATCAGTCAATATTGATTTGTATACAAGTTAGCAGCTTCAGTAGCCAGTTCAATGTAATCCTGGTGATGAGCTGATTACATTGAAATAGCTACTGAAGCTGCTAACATCAATCAATATTGAATTGTATACAAGTTAGCAGCTTCAGTAGCCAGTTCAATGTAATCTTTGTGACGAGCTGATTACATTGAACTGGGTACTGAAGCTGCTAGCATCAATCAATATTGAATTGTATACAAGTTAGCAGCTTCAGTAGCCAGTTCAGTGTAATCCTGGTGACGAGCTGATTACATTGAACTGGCTACTGAAGTGCATAGATAACAAATAAATTAATCAATAAAATCAATTTACATTACATATATCAATAAAAACATATAAAACATTGAGATAATGCACTGGAAATGAACACAAAGGAAAAAGTTAGTTGAAAAAGTTAAAATATTGAAATTTAATCAAGAAATACGTAAAATATTCAGTAAAACTGGCGTACGATGTTTTCAAAGCTTTGTATACCTATATAAAGAAGGGTAAGGTAGATAAATTTAGTATTAATGGAAAAAACTCTGCGTTGTTTTCTTTTCTTGATAGAAATAATAGATTGTTTGTTGTATAATACTGCATCGTGGCAAAGGGGTTTTATATAGGGTGTATGCGGATGACGTCATACTGATTGCGCAACGAGGCCATAATGGATCATAACATTACTCAGCATAGAATGAACGTCGTTTTATTATTTTTTTTTTTTTAGTTTTCTTTTGGGAAATCGGGTAAATTTTGGTTATATATAATTTTCTCACATACAGTAGGGTGTATGCGGATGACGTCATATTTATTGCGCTTGGAGGCCATACTGGAGTAGTGCATAACATTGCTCAGCATAGGACAAACTCCTTTAAGCCAATTTTCTTTGGGAAATTGGTTAATTTTTTGTTTTTAATTGTTATTTTTCTCACATACTTGATATACTAATTCAACATATTTACAGCATCAATGCTCTCAAAAATATTGCATAGTGTTTTTAAACTGGCAAAATGATTTTTTTTCCTATGCCACCTATGTTATTGCGTTATCCAACATGGCGTCGACTTTAACATGAATCCATACACCCTATACTTGAATTTCAAACTATATCTATAACTATCAACACCAATGCTCTCAAAAATATTGCTATAAATATAGTTTAAAATATTTTTAAACTGGCAAAATTAGTCACTTTTCCTATACTGGTCCATGTTATTGAGTGATCCGTCATGGCATGAATGCCTATATAGACTGGCTGCACTAATATTTAAGAGCCGCCATTTTGGTGGTCAAAAATACACATATTATCCTTTTTTTTTTTAATAGCAAACAAAGCTTCAAACTTCAATCCCAGCCTTATTATTAGATCCTTTAATAAGCTACAAGAATATCAGAAAAATACTTGCTGTCGAAATATACTTTGATTTTTTTTATGACAAATGAGAAAAAATGATGTTTCCCCTATGCTAGACATTGTATTAGGCACCACAAGCATGGCGTCAAAGCGCAAGGATGTGCAATGCGTCTATATTCAAAGCCTAAAATACTTTACATGTCTTTTTTTGCAAAATATTTTTTCAAAAAATAAAAAATAAATAATTATAATAAAAAATAAAGTTTTTCTTAGCGTTGATTTATTTAAATTAGGAATCTCGCGCCTTTTTCTAGGCCGTTTCTGATTGGTGCTACTCCTCACCGGTAAGAACCATTACCAAATTTAAAAATTAAAAATTACTAAACTGTTTATTTCCAATCACTCTACGTATAGTTTTCAAAATGATATTTAAATGTTAAATCAATAAAATTTTAACACCTATATAAATATCATATGCCAATAAAATGTCAAATTATTGATGAAATATGAAATAATTTATTAATATTTTAAATTTATTTAAAATTCCCGATAGAATAATTTAAATTATTTATGCGAGAATTAGTTTAAATTTTGACTTTTTATTTTAATTAAAAAAACATTTATTTAAATAATTCATTTCTGTTGTTGTCATTTATGAATATATAAACTTTTGTACACTAGAAAAACAGATATGTAGTGACATTTTAGTTAATGCAGTGGGTGCGGCCGACTTGGAATGGAATTATAGACCCCTTGCACATCCTTGCGCTTTGTCGCCATGTTTGTGGTGCCTAATGCATTGTCCAGCATAGGGGAAACTTCGTTTTTCCTCATTTTTCACATAAAAAATAGTTTATTTTAAATCAACAAATTTTTCTCATGTCCTTCGAGCTTATTAGGAGCTAGAAATAAGGCTTTGATTGAGGTTTGAAGCTTCTTTTGCTATTAAAAAAATAAAAATGATGTTTTTCCTATACTGGCCTATGTATTCCTGACCAACAAAATGGCGGCTCTTAAATATGAGTGCAAGCGGTCTATAGTCAAAAGAGGAACTATATTTTCACAATAATTATTTCAACGTTATTTTTATCGAAGAAAACAAATACTGATTGCTTCTGTTTACTCAAAATGTGGAAAAGGAAGTGACCGGAAGAGGAAACCACGTGACGGTAAAAGTGGGAGGTACAGTAGCTCAGGCCTAGCTTGCTGCTGGCACTAAGGTTTCTCCCACTTTTACTGTCACGTGGTTTCCTTTTCCGGCCACTTCCTTTTCCGCATTTTGAGTAAACAGACGCAATGACTGTAAATTTCAAATAAAATTGAATCAATTCATTAAATGATTTCTATTCCAAAATAAGTTTCAAAAATATTTTTTAATTTTTAAAAAGAGTTTCTAATTCAATTTAAAAAGATTTTGGCGCTAAAATTTGAATTTTCACATTTACATATTATATATCTTTGCAAACTTCAATATTTGCTGCATGTTTTCACATGTTTGACATACAAGTAACATTTCATCTTAACTGCCTGTGAATTTTATCTTTCACGACCATTCAGTTTGTCACATATCAGCCGCTAATCGACTTCCTGTGAACCCAAAGTTTATCGTTAAAAAAAAAAAAAAAAAAAAAAAAAAAAAAAAAAAAAAAATTATATAACAAATTTACATTATAAATAAAGTCTATAAATAGTTATATAACTTTTTAGTTACATTTTTACGTGTCGTATTTTTTTTTCTTTCTGTTTTTCTCTAATTTGAAAGTTCTTAATTAGCTGCAATACGACATTTTTACAATTATATGCAGTTTTTTTTTTTTTTTTTTATATTATTTATTTATATATTTATTTTTTAATCGTAAATAAACATTATCATTATTGTACAAACTAAGGCAGTATGACCTATATATACGTATGTACTTCAAAGCAATATATTACTTATCATAAAAGTTACAAAACACGTACAGTACTGCGTGTTCATCGGGCACCGAATGTTATTATATTACATATCAAAAATCAACGTTCAATCACCTCAATAATCTTACATTATATTTTTTTATTAAAAACTGTCAGTTGAAATGTGTGATAACGCAATGAAGTATAAAATTATTTGATATACATATTACCATTATATGTGGAGTAACAGTGAACGTTTGGTGTTCGATCTACCTGGCTAGTTACTTCACCTGTAGTTAACATTTACCTTTGTAGTACCTGGTTAGTTACTTCACCTGTAGTTATCATTTACCTTTGTACTACCTGGCTAGCTACTTCACCTGTAGTTATCATTTACCTTTGTGCTACCTGGCTAGTTACTTCACCTGTAGTTATCATTTACCTTTGTACTACCTGGCTAGCTACTTCACCTGTAGTTATCATTTACCTTTGTACTACCTGGCTAGCTACTTCACCTGTAGTTATTATTTACCTTTGTACTACCTGGCTAGCTACTTCACCTGTAGTTATATGCGATACTCATGACAAATGAAGCGATACTGCTAAAGTCATTATTACTCCTAAAAATCGCCGCATACCTGTATACACATGTTTTCTCACCCCCACCCCTGTCTCTATGTTACAGATGACCGTGGCCGCCAGTTACGCAGGCCGGCTAGGTCTCACGGCCTGGAGAAAGAAGTCCACGGTACTAGGTGCCTTGGTGTTCCTCGTGTTACTTCTGCTTTGTGTGCAGTTCACCGCCATGCCTGGCAGACCCTCACCTGAGGGTACTTTACCTCAGACACCCCTGAGAACTCTCAGGTACCTGCCCAGGGTCGCACCTTTAGAGTCGGCGGAGGTAAGATTCGTATTAATTTTTTTTTTTTTTTTTTTATAAATAGAAAAGTATTGATTGAGGTTTGCTAAAATTTTAAACAAACTATAAGAAGCCAAAAGTATTAAAAATTTAAGTGCTACGATGTAATTTTGCTACAAAAATAAATAATATTATGTAAGTGTTGACGTGTTTATTATTATATAATTAAAATTATCTTAGGTTTTATTTTTATTATTATTATCATTTATATACATTGTCCAACCAAGGAATAGGCTTATCGGTTGGTTTGATTTTATAAACATTATAATTTCTTTTAACACAAAACAAAATTCAAAACAATATAATTTTTTATTATTATTAATTTTTATATTTACAATTCTTTACTTATAAAAGTGCAATAGGAAATGGACCTTTTTAAATTTCACAAAAGCATACGAAAAAAAAAAAAAATAATAAAAAAAAAAAATATCTACCACGTAAATTTTGTGACGAGTTTTAATTTTTCCTTCTTTTTTCGCAAACGTTCTCTCTCTCTCTCTCTCTCTCTCTCTCTCTCTCTCTCTCTCTCTCTCTCTCTCTCTCTCTCTCTTTTTTTTTTCTGGGCATATAGCGATGAGATTTCGTACAACAATTTCTTATGATACAAAAAAGCATAAATCGTACGTCAATTAATAACAATTGTTATGACTAAATCAACTAAAATTACATGACATATTTGTAATTACGCCTATATACTGCCATGTTTGTCACAGAACACTAACAGACTGGGCGAAGGAGCAGACGTGGTGAGGTTCGTACAGCCCCACAGCAGAGCCCCTGCCCCAGCCCCTGATCTCGAGGCCCCCATGCCTGATCAAGAGGAAGCTCAAGTGAGAGAGGTGCCTGCGGAGACACCGAGCAGGGACGAGGTGGCGATCAGAAGGCAGGGACGTCTGGTGCACCCCATCGATCAGCAGTTACTGCAGCAGAGGTATGACGACATTACCCCACACACCCTTAGTTACCCGGGGTAACTAAAATATCGGGGTTTTGCTGGACCCGGGTCCTGGTCCGAACCCCTGGTTACCCCAAGCACCCCTAGTTACCTCGCACACCCTTGTAAACCTACACATCCCTTATAAACCTATACACCCCAAGTTCCCATAAACTCCAGGTTACCCCATAAATCCCTAGTTACCCCTGCACATGCCTGGTTACTTTACACAACCCTTGTTCCCCAAACACACATTTTGACCCCACACACCCCTTCTTACCGTATACATCCCTAGTTATATCACAGACTTCTGGCCATCCCACACCCCTAGTTACTCTACACACCCCTGGCTACCCCAAACACACCTGATTATACCTTGCACACCCCTGGTTACCCCAATAACCCATAGATAACCCCTTAACCTCTAATTACCCCACAAACACTTGTTAGTTACCCCACATTACCCCTACACACCCCTATATTACCTCCCTAATTCTCTAATCTAACCACATATATTTCTCTCTCACCCCACAGTGTGGAGCAGTTAGAACAGATGGGCGTGGCTAGAGTGGCCCTGGACCCTCACACCCCCCTGATACCGCGACATCGACTGGTCCACTTTGACTTGAAGGGGGCTCCACCCAAGATGTCTTACCTGAAACGTCTCCTACCCTTGTTAAAACAACTTGGAGCCACTGGGCTGCTCATAGAGTGGGAGGACATGTTTCCCTTCACTGGAAGTCTGGCCAAAGTAGCTGCCACTAACCACTACACTGTGGCAGAGGTAGGCAGCCATCTTGGTGGTGCAAACATAACATGCTCTACTATAGCAGGATATCCATATGACATCATATTTGAAGCCATACTGGAGCGATGAATAACATTGCTCAAAATAGGACAAACTATGTTTTTGGCTATTTTCTAATGAGCATCTCTTATTTTGTTGTTATTATTATTTTTCTCACATACTTGAGATATTAATTCAACCTGTTAACAACATTAACGCTCTCAAAAATATTGCTTAGTAATTTTAAACTGGCAAAATGTGTCATTTTCCTATACCAGCCCATGCAGTGACGTGAGTATCATGCTACATTTTAAATTATGATTTTTTAAATTTTGTTTTGTCCCATAAGAGCCTAAGTTAATTTCACTAAATTATTTTCTCTCTTATCTGATGGTCATGGGTTCTGAAAATTTTATCTTAGGTAAAACTGTTACTGTTAACTTTCAAATTACAAACTTTACTCAAAATGACCAATCTGCGTTTGGCGCTTCTACGTGTTTTAACATGAGAAGTAGATGGGGGAACTTGGAAATTGTGAATTGTAGCACGTTCATTTTTCACCAAATTTGTAAAGTGTAGTTCGTTCACTTCGACGGGTAAGCATTGATATAGAAGCCTTTATGTTATATTTCACAACGTTCAGTTTGTTAGACAAGCAGTCTGAACTTACTTAAGGGGTTTATTCAGATGACTTGCATTTCAAAATCTAAAAAATAAAAAAAAAAACGTCAAAACTTGATGATGACATATTTGAAAGTTAACAGTAACAGCTACCTATGATACAATTTTCAGAACTCGTGACCATCAGATAAGAGAGAAAATAATTATTAAAATTAACATGGGCTCTTATGGGATTAAAACTTCAAAAAAATCATAATTTAAAATTTAGCATGGTGACCCCCCAAAATTTTTACATTTTTGAAGATACCTAATCCTAATGTATCACTGGGCAAAATTTCAGATTTTTCTTTTGTTACAATTTTGTTTAGTCAAGTCCCGCAGTAGCTGATTAATTGTTGCCCACAGGTTCGCTCTCTGCTCGTACAAGCCAAAGAACTAGGACTGGAGACAATACCACTGGTGCAGACGTTTGGCCACCTAGAGTTTGTGCTCAAGTTAGAGCAGTTCTCAAGTCTACGTGAAGTACCCGAGATACCTCAAGCCTTGTGTCCTTCACTTAACACGTCCATCTCTCTGGTCAGCAAGATGATTGACCAGGTGGTCAAGGCTCACTCAGAGGTCAGTATAGTAGTGGGTCTTGTACATAGGTCAGTATAGTAGTGGGTCTTGTCAGTCAAGCCTTATGTCCGTCACTTAACACGTCCATCTCTCTGGTCAGCAAGATGATTGACCAGGTGGTCAAGGCTCACTCTGAGGTCAGTATAGTAGTGGGTCTTGTACATAGGTCAGTATAGTAGTGGGTCTTGTCAGTCAAGCCTTATGTCCTTCACTTAACACGTCCATCTCTCTGGTCAGCAAGATGATTGACCAGGTGGTCAAGGCTCACTCTGAGGTCAGTATAGTAGTGGGTCTTGTACATAGGTCAGTATAGTAGTGGGTCTTGTCAGTCAAGCCTTATGTCCGTCACTTAACACGTCCATCTCTCTGGTCAGCAAGATGATTGACCAGGTGGTCAAGGCTCACTCTGAGGTCAGTATAGAAGTGGGTCTTGTACATAGGTCAGTATAGTAGTGGGTCTTGTCAGTCAAGCCTTATGTCCGTCACTGAACACGTCCATCTCTCTGGTCAGCAAGATGATTGACCAGGTGGTCAAGGCTCACTCTGAGGTCAGTATAGTAGTGGGTCATGTACATAGGTCAGTATAGTAGTGGGTCTTGTCAGTCAAGCCTTATGTCCGTCACTTAACACGTCCATCTCTCTGGTCAGCAAGATGATTGACCAGGTGGTCAAGGCTCACTCTGAGGTCAGTATAGTAGTGGGTCTTGTACATAGGTCAGTATAGTAGTGGGTCTTGTCAGTCAAACCTTATGTCCGTCACTTAACACGTCCATCTCTCTGGTCAGCAAGATGATTGACCAAGTGGTCAAGGCTCACTCTGAGGTCAGTATATTTTATGATGGGATAACCACACTAACAAATTTACTGTCATAATAAATATAAGCAAAATTTAGTACCCCACCGCCTTAAATATATTTTTTTAAAAATTGCACAAAAAATAAATAATAAAATTATAAAAAAAAAAATTAAAAAAACGAAAAATTGAAACGTAGCAAGTAACATTAAAGATGTTTTTTGAGGCAGTTTTTTTCTTTGTGTTTATATGTTGTTTCTGCCTATGCTAACTTGACTTTTGTCCCCCAGGTGAGCGCCCCGAGGTACGTTCACATCGGCTGTGACGAAGTGTTCACCATGGGTGAGTGCCAGCGATGTCGACAACTGCCTCGCGACGACCTCTTCCTCAGCCACGTGACCAAGGTCGCAAGACTGGTCAAAGATCGCTACCAGGCCACGCCCCTTATCTGGGACGACATGTTGAGACATGTTCAGCCTGGCACCATGCAAGACTTTGGGCTGGGGGACTTGGTGGAGCCCATGGTCTGGGTCTACGCTGAGAATGTGTACCGTTTTGTACTGCCTGCGGTGAGTACAGCTGTATAGGGTGTGTACGCATGACGTCATTCTGAGTGCTTTGCGATGCTCTTCTTGAGCAATAACATTGCTCAGCATAGGACAAACGTATTTTATTTGCTATTTTCTCTGGGAAATTAACTATTTTTTTGTTATTATTTTTTAAAAAACTAATTCAACTTGTTAAAAGCATATCGAGGGCTAGGCGACATTTCGGTACTAGTGCAATCTCTGCGGGTGCCTTTTTGGCACATGTGCATTCTCCTCGCTCGCCTTTTTTGAAACATCTCTATAAGCTTAGCCTGTACAGATGTGCCATTAGCAGGCGTGGTGTAGATTGCACATGTGCCAAAATTGCACCCGCGGAGATTGCACAAGTACCGAAATGCCGCGTAGCCCTCGATATGCTCTTTATTACTATTTTCACATGTAACTAACTGAGAAATAAGTTCAATATCTGCTGCATGTTTTCACATGTTTGACATAACTAAACTTTTAAGTAACATTTCTTCTTTACTGCATGTTAGTTTTATATTGGACGACACTTCAGTTTGTCACATATCAGACGATTATTCACCTAACTTAAATTAAATATGGGGATTGGGGCTTTATGATAGTTGAAAGGTACGGTAAGATTGAAATAATAATAATCTAATTTTTATGTGAAATCATTGAATACAAAAATTATCATCACTAGAGAGCGCAAAAATAGTCCACAATATAGACGATGAGTTTTGGTGCAAAAAGTCGATAAATAGTGTATTTTATACAAAAAAAAAACATGAAATAAAATAAAAAAATAAAAAAGATATTAAAAAATCATTTAATTTAATGCTATACAGAAATTTTAGTATCTAAATACTCAAATTACACAAGCGATTCCTGTTTTTTTTTTTTTTTTTTTTTTTTTTTTTGTTTGTTTTTTTTTTTGCCAGAAAAAAAATTATTTACAGTACCTACGTAAACAATATTATTTTTTTAGTAATTTTTTAATAATTTTTTTTATTATTTGAAATTTAAATTTTACAATTTTTTTTTTATTAAAATATTTTTTTTATAAAAATATTATAATTTCAAATAATTTGATACGTTTTTGCAAGAAATTTCCTTAAAAACGTAAAAAAGTGCAAAATAGTCGACAAATAGTCGATTTTTTGTGAAATAGTTGCTATGCTCGAAATATGTAGTCAAATTTTTTATTGGTTTAAAATGCGCCATTTGTTGAGATCGGTGGAGATATGAAATAAAACTATCAATAGTCGACATAATGGCAATAGTCGAAAAACTATTATTGCGCTCACTAATCATCACTTTCAAGAAATGATATCAATATAGTTACTTGTTATATTACAAATGTTAATTGATGTGATTTACTAATTACGACGTTTATTTGCAGGTATGGGACAAGTACGCAAGTATTTTCCCTCGTGTTTGGACTGCAAGCGCCTTCAAGGGAGCATTTGGAGAGACTTTGTCTGTGCCAAATGTCAAGAGACATTTGGAGAACAACTTGAGGTGGTTGGAGGTCAGTATATATAGATATATAGATAGATAGATACATATCGATCTTATTGCGAAAAAAAGGCCTATCTCGTTTTTTGTCAGTGGAAGCAAAAGGCGTATCTCGTATTTTGTCAGTGGAAGCAAAAGGCCTATCTCGTTCCCGAACGTTATGGAGATAGCGCTCGAGATAATCCTTTTGCTTCCACTGACAAAATACGAGATAGGCCTTTTTTTCGCAACAAGATCGATATAGATAGATACTACATATAGTATCTATATATATAGTATACATATATAGGTATACAGCCAGGGTCGGACTTGCACTCAAGGGTCCGCGTCCACAACAGGGGTGTATAACACCCTCTCTAAGGGCCACAAAAAGAGGCATAGCACCGTGGTTACACCCTTTTTTGGGCCTTAAGGGCCTCCAAAGTAGGGAAGGTGCATTTCCGCTATCGCAGACTGGCTCTTATTGCTAGTCCGAGCCTGTATACAGGTGTAGATGATAGGTAAATAGGGATTGAAGTGCTAAAATATATTACAGAATCTTATTGTTGCTACATTGAACACTTGCTATATTGTAGTGCACAAATGTTGTTATTTTGTAATAACATAAGTAATTATGCTGAACATGTTAACTATTACGTTATGTAGTATAATCACTGTACAATATAGCATACATTATGTTGCTACATTGAACACTTGCTATATTGTAGAGCACAAATGTTGTTATTTTGTAATAACATAAGTAATTATGCTGAACATGTTAACTATTATGTTATGTAGTATAATCACTGTACAATATAGCATACATTATGTTGCTACATTGAACACTTGCTATATTGTAGAGCACAAATGTTGTTATTTTGTAATAACATAAGTAATTATGCTGAACATTTTATTAATTAAAATATTATAGTTTTAAAATAAATAATTAGAAAGCTCTTTAAAAAAAGAATACTGTTTTTTAAATTTATTTCTAATGCAAACTCTCGTTATTGCAGGTGATGACAAACGAGTCTCCTAAGTTCCGAGATGGTTTCGCTGGTATCGTGCTGACAGGCTGGCAGCGCTACGACCACTTTGCCGTGCTATGTGAGCTCCTCCCCGCTGCCGTGCCTTCACTTGCCCTCAGTCTGGCCGCCACCACTCACGGCTACTTCAACATGTCTCTCCGACCATCACTACATTCCATCTTACATTGCCCTCCCCTACATCCTGCAAGACAAAACCTACCCAGCGCCTTCGTAAACCTCAACAACGACCCTTATCTATGGGACAGATTCTCGTCATGTGCTTTCCCTGGAGTTTCAGCGTTCAGACTTATGGCACGTCTAGATTCTGCAGAGAAAGATTTAGAAGAATTTTTAACAACGACAACAAAAAAGAAAGGATGGTTGACTGATTATAATATAAAACATAATTTTACCAGTCCGTTAAGAATTGACGAGCTAATGGCAGATCATTCTCGTCTCTTACATACGATGCTAGCGTTAGCTAGAAGTGCAAAAGAAGCTCTCGGAGAAGTATTTGACTCACATACAGTAGGGGAGTGGGTAGAACAGAAAATCTTACCTTATGTTAAGCAATTAGAGCAATTACAAAAAGATACTGATATTTTGAAAGAGATTAGAGTATGGCCTATTAGACCATTACCGTTAGATACTAGATTACGAAGACTGGGAATTGAGGTACCTGTACAAAGAAAGCCAGATGATCATATACGTAGCTCTAGAGGTAGAAAATAGCATTCACTTACAGGCTATACCATAGTTATGGTTCTCCTTAGCCTGCTAATTATCTAATGTATGTTCCAAGTATTATTTTTATGGCAAGATTGTGTCTTGGAAATTTATCTGACATTTTTTTTTTTTTCTGTTTCACTTTTTAAAATTCATTTTTTTATATGTATATAATAATATATTATGTATTTTATTACTGTATTATAATTTTTTACTAGTTTACCCCCCTCCCCCATATTTCTTCATTATTTCGATAACTTTTTGAACGATTGTTTATCTTTCATTTTATTTATTACTTTTTTTTTTTTTTTTTTTTTTTTTAGCTTTGGCATTTTTTTCCTTCATATAAAAACCAAATACAGTATTTTTTCATCTATAACATATAACATTAAAAAGCATAAATTACATAATTTATGCTATATTTAAATACACTATATAGCATAAATTACGTAATTTATGCTATATTTATACATTATATAGCATAAAATGTATCATAATTTTTTCATTATACAAATATTTTGTATATTTATGCACTACAGTATAATTATTATTGAATATTACAAAAATTATGCTGAAATTGTGCTAAATATAGCGTAATTACTTTTATCATTATTTATGCTATAATAGTGAAATGTGCAGGATAAATTATGTGTACTATTTTTTCCCCTTATATTTAATATTGTACAGTTTGAGCATAGCAAAAAAAAAAAAAAAAAAAAAAAAAAAAGTAAGGCATAATTATTTATATTGTAATAGATCAGTTTCGTTTTTTTATTATTATTATTTTTTTGAAGAAAAAAATTGGTTTGTTTTTGCTATATCATGCTGTTTTTTTTTTTTTTTTTTTTTTTTCTTTTATTTTATTTTTTTTTCTTTTTACATCTTTATCTTAAATAATAATAATTATAAAAAATCATCAAAATTTGATAATTTTTTCAAATAAATTTCTAAGACGTTTTCTTACATTTTTATGTATGTAGTGAAATAAAAAAAATTGTTAACAAAAATTGTGACAAAAAAAAATTGTGAATAAACTTAAATTATAAACCCAATATGACAGGAATGCACAAAGAAAAATAATTATGAAAAATGGACGATAAATGTGTAATAAAAATAATTATTAAACATATAGAAATTAATGGTTAAAAAAATATGAAAAAATAGACCAAAAAAATAAATAAAAATAGTTATAATATTTTAAAAAAAAAAAAAGTATATGGGTTTTGTAGACTTAAATTTGGGTTGAAATAACTCAAAATAGAGTAGAATTGAACCAAAATAAAAAATATAGCGGTTTTACGTTAAATATTACATATTATAAAGTTATATGGTTTTGTTTTTACTATTTCTTGAGTAATTTCAACCCAAATTGAGTTATGTTTACACATATATTTTTATCTCAGTAATGTGTATTATGTTATTATATAAAAATGATATAATATGAAATAGTTATTATTAACGTACTTGCTTTGGTTTATATCTGCTTGTTATATGTACATAGTATTAAATATCGGCCGAGTGACGCTTTTAATGTGAAAAAAAAAAAAAAAAAAAAAAATCAAAGTAAAAATAGTTAACTATGGAATACTTTTTTTTATGGAAAACTAAAAAAAAAATCATCAAGTTTGCAAAAAAAAAAAAAAAAAAAAAAAAAAAAAAAGGCATAGAAAACATGAAACTACGTTCTTTTTAATCATTAAACACAAAATGGGATTTACTAAATTGTTGACAATTTTTACCAGAATGTTAATGTAGCCCCACGAGAGAGCGTGAAAAAACTGTAAAGTATACAATTTGTGTGAATATTTCTGTTTATGACGTCAGAAACATGCAAAAATTAGTATGAAAATGTTGTGAGGGTTGCATAAATAAAAAATTTCTGATTACTGAGCTACTGTTGGTTTTTGAGACCAATTAATGTTATTTATGTAAGTCCCATCAAGTGTTTTGTGATTAAAATGCTAATTTTTTCATATTGTTTGCCTTTAATAAAAATGCAAATTATTAATTTTGGGAATTTTTTTCGTTTTTTCGTTTTTTTTTTTATGCATTTATTATGACTTAATTATTTTTTTTTTGCTCAGTGTTCTAACAGAAAAAAAAATGAAATTAAGCTCCTTTTTTGGAATTTCTTACTTTTTGTTACCTTTTTTTTTTTTTTTTTTTTTTTTTTTTTTTTTTTTTTTTGCCCATGAAATGCGTCACTTTCCACAACTCCAGTATATCTCTTTTAATTATTGAATGATCATAAAAGCTTGTTAGAAAAGTATTTAGTGATAAAACTCTCAAACAACAAGTAAATTATAACTGCTGTATGCCTGAGTGCAATATATTTTTAATTACTAATCATTTTCTTTCTAATTCAACTTTGCTGTATTTTAACTGTATTTAGCCGTATTATAGGACTAAAAAAATGTAATGGTGATGCCTTAAACAGAATTCTGATTTCTTTTCATCCAAAATACTATATGGGCGAAATAATAAATAATACTATGATTCTAAATAAATTCTAAACAAATATAATTTTATCGTTTTTTTGTTTTTTGTTTGTTTTTTTGTATATATTTTTTGTATATATGTATGTATATTTATGTACTGTATATAAATCTCTTTCTTTTGTTTCTCTCAAAAATATTTTATATTTACATGTAGTACCTATGATACAGTATTGTTTATACTTGAAATTTGTTCTCTAAAATAATAGGCCTATATAGTTGAGTACTGACAACTCAAATAAGGGTTAAAAATACGATATTTAAAAAAAAAAAAAATAATAATTTTAAAACTTTACGTAACTTTACGCAACATTTAGTTGTTATTATGTTTAAGTGAACTTTTTTAATACTTGCCGATTTTTTACTTTATATAGCAAATATAGCTTTGCTGTTATGATTAATTATATTGCTATAACAGTGGATAGGAAAATACATTTAACTTCCAATTTGGTGAAGTTCAATTCTGTGAATTTTGGAATTGCGGATACAGTAAATGATTAATGATGTTTGTTAACCCTGTTTTTTGTGAAAAAAAAAAAAAAAAAAAAAAAAAACTTACCGAATGCTTTTTTAATGAAATTGTGCATTTTTTGGAGCAAGGAAACTGGGCTAACAAACACCATTAGTAAACTTTTCGAATTTGTTATTCTGTGAATTTCTCAATTTTGTGCAACGCTCAGTTGGGATCTACAGCAGTCTTCAGTATATATAGGCTTGGCGATGTTAAAATTTTCGATTTTGTGAGAAATTTCAATTTTAAGAAATGTCCATTTTCTGGATCAATTGTGATTTCACAAAATCGAGAGTTTAAAGTAATTATTTTTTATTATTATTATTTATTATTTTTTTTTTTTTTTCGGAAAATAATATTATGACATTTTTTATATAAAATTTGCAAGCATATTTAACCCATAATTTCCCTAGCTAAATGCTAATTCAATGCAATTATTAAATGCTACATGAAGTAAGATGACTTGACCCAAATTTTCAAAAATTATTTTCTGCCTAAGAAAAGCTCAAAGAAACATCAAACAAAAACAGAAATAAAGTTTGTTTGTTTTTGCACTGGCTTTTAGTTTCTGTTTCGCATTTCTATCAGTATAAAATATGAGAAAATAAATTTTGAAAATTTGGCTATTTTTGTAAAACTCAAATTTGAGTTGTCGGTATTTTTTTTTTCTGTGTCTCTATAAAATAGTTTTTAATACTTAAATATTATTTCAATTGTATTCACTATATTAAGTAGAAATTTTGCACAATGTTAAATTTGGACCTAACTTCCCGAAACAATTGAATTTTAAAAACACATTTTAACAAAATTCCGGTGGGGGGGGGGTAATATATGGGACACACACTGCATATTTCAAAGCGGCCATATTGATGGTATTTAGAAAATACATGAAAAATCACTTTAACGAAATTATTTCGTCTATTTCCATCTTTTGTGATAGAAAAAAATATATAATGCCAAAAATTTTGCTATGTTATACAATGTATTTTCTACCACAAATATGGCCGACTAAACTACATATTATAAAGAAAGTGCAATAAGCAGATGAGAGCAATAAAATGTTTAAATGTGTTATTTAAAATTGTAAACGCCAAAAAATTGCCAAAAAATGACAAAACGCTCCATTTTTTTTATTTTCTGATATTTTACTTATATGCATAACTATTGCCAAAATAAAATGATGACAGGTTATTTCAACTCATTTTCTCGTATTCTGCTCATGTTAGAGCAATAAAATTTAAAATGTATTCACTTCAATATTAAGTGAAATTTTGGTGTTTATCTGGAGAAAATTATGTGAGAAAAAAGAGTTGTAAAAAAAAAAAAAAAAAAAAAAAAAAAAAAACTGTCTGATCTTGTTTTGGCTACAGTGTATACTACTTTTTTCCATGACTTTTTTTAATAGATTTTATAAAAATGTTTTTTTTTTTTTTTTTTTTTTTTTTTTTTAATACCTAATTTCAATGAAATATGAGTTAATTTTGAAATACATTATTTTCTTGATTTTTTTATTGTTTTTTCAATACATAATTTTAATGAAATATAAGATTTGAAATAAGTTATGTACATACATAAAATTCCTTTTTTTTCCTTTTTTTTTTTTTTTTTTTTTGACGGATTGAGACTTTAAAATGCATCACATAATGTACCATATATATAAAATATTTGACAAATTATTTATATAATTAAAAATAGCTAAACTGTAATTACTGTAACCTGCACTATATAGTAAGTGTTAATTACTATTATATGAAGCAAAGTGAGGCCTATTGTATTATAATATATATATCTCAACATTATTATACGGCTGATTTTTTTTTATTTTTTTTTATTTTAGAGCTAAGAATTAGAAAGTCCTATATAGCCTAGTTTTTTTTTTTTTTTTTTTTTTTTTTTTTTTAATATACTCAAACTGAGTTTTTTCTTTATTATTTATTTATTTTTTATCGCATTTCTTTTTTAATTTTTGTAGAATATTTTTAAATATTATTGTTTTTCTATGTTAATTTTCTTTCACTACGTTTTTGGAGCAATTTTTATAATTATTATTAGTATTTTTTTTATGATTATTTCTTTTAGCACAGATAAAAATAAATACGTAATAATTGTGCTAGCTCATTTTCAGCACAATTTATTTAATACAGCATAATCTATATTATGGGAATTATACGAGTTATCGGCAGTATTTTTTTATTTATTTTATTTATTTTTTTTTTTTTCATTCCCTTCCACTAATTTTAGGGCGTTGAAATTTTAAAACAAATGAGATTCTTAAGCAATAATTTCTGTACAAAAATTTCAAAACTCTTAAAGAGGTAGAACACCTTGAAAAAAAAAAAGTTGCGTAATATCCTAACAAACTGAATCAACGTTGATTTGGCCGGAGTCATTTATTTCTAATTTATTTTCCATTTACAAAATGCCACTGGCGGTCACTGACGTCACAGCTCGCCCGGTGTACGCGCGCGTAAAACAAGCGAGCTGTGACGTCAGTGACCGCCAGTGGCATTTTGTGAATGGAAAATAAATTAGAAATCATTAACCCGATCAAATCAACGTTGATTTTCAGGTTTGTTAGGATATTACACAACTTTTTTTTTCAAGGTGTTGTTCGTCTTTAAATGAGTAGAACGTATTATAAAAATCAGCAAACACAAGTGACGATAATTGTGGCAAGAACGCCGATAACTTGTACAATTACTGCATAATAATTATGTTATTCAGCATAATTATTATGCTGTGTTTATTTAGACATATATTTATGCTATAATGACATAAATGAAGCATAAATTACATAATTTATTATTCCCGTCAGTGCAAAAATTAAAAATGTGATACAAAATGAAAATATCTAAAATAATTTCTTTTAAAACTCACAGAAAAAATAAAATTTGTAATTTATGCTGCATTTGTCATTATAGCATAAATAATGTTAAATTAGAATTAAATAAATAATTATGCTGTTACAATCATTATGCTATGTAGCATACTTATTATGCAATATAGCATAAATTATGCTGTATTGAAAAATTATGCTGAAAATAAGCTAGCATAATTATTAAGTAATTATTTTTTTATGTGCTATAAATAATTCTCTTATTAAATACATAATTGGCTTCAGATTATTAGATAATTAAAAACTAGGCTTGTATAGGACGATAAAACATAAAAATATATAATGTAGTTGTCGGACAATCAGATTCAAGTAATATGTAACCACGCTTTTTTTATTTTTTGTTAGTTTCATATACATCACTTTTTTTATTGTAAGATTATGAGTTTTTTTTTTTTTTTTTTTTTTTTTTTTTTTTTTTTTTTTTTTTTTACTTATTTTACGTATTGTATAAAAAATATTTCAACTCACTTTTTTTTTTTTTAATTTAATACGATTTTTTTTCCGACTTTTTTTTTCTCTTCATTTCCTTCTTTAATAATGAAAATAAAAGTAAAGATGTAAATATTAATTAAACATTATAATTTGATAAATTAATTAATTAAAATTACCACCGACTAAATAAATTAATAATTAATTGATTTATTAATTAAAGTCTAATTCACATTGTAAAATAATTTTGTTATTAATATTATATATATATATATATATATATATATATATATATATATATATATATATATATATATATATATATATATATATATATATATATATATATATAATATATATATATATATATATATATATATATACATATATATATATATATATATATATATATATATATATATATATATATATATATATATATATATATACATATATATATATATATATATATATATATAATATATATATATATATATATATATATATATATATATATATATATATATATATATATATATATATATATATATATATATAAATGTGTATTTTAACATATACATGCAGAGTTATAACTATGTATCTTCTGCTTTTTGTCGTATTTTAATTTTTAACTTTATAAACAATTGAAAATTATTTTACATTGTGAAAAGGGCTTTAATAAATATTTTAGGATGTAATAATAAAGCAAATATTTGACAAATTTTTTTTAAGCAAAAAAAATAAATTATATTTTGTAAATATTTGAATTAAAATTATTCCATGTTATATTTTTCTTAATTAATTAAAATATTAATTAATGTTATATCTATGTTAATTGTAGATTAAATAAGTAATGTACTGATCGCTTTAGTATAGTGTGTCATCAAAATTTGTCTCACAAATTTAAATAGGGGTTACGAGCGCGAAACAAATTAAACTTTTTTTACTGTTTTAAAACACGTAAAAGTATGTCTAGTATTTTTCATTTAAATATTTGTGACCTCAGTGCAGTAGTTTTCTCACAAACACACTAACAAGAGGCTTCTACAATGTTAAATTAGTACATTTTACTGCCTTAAAAAACTGCATTGATCCTGGGCAAAGAAAAAAAATATTAAAATTTAATAAAAAAAAAAACAAAAAAAAAAACAAAAAAAAAACTAATGGGGAAAACTGGACACATTTTATGTGTTAAAAAAAAGTCTTTATAGTAAATTTTTTTTTAATTAAAATTTTTGAGACAAAAATATTAATGATGACCGCTTAATATGTTAATTTAATACAACTAATTAGTAAAAAAATAAATGTCCAATATTATAATTAATATAATAAAGAAAACAAGTTATATTGCTAATTCTAAATAATAGTGCATTTGAATAATTATATTATTGAACAAAAGTTCGTTATGATGAAGAATTTAAAAAAAAAATATGTCTGTTTTTTGTATAATATGTACGAACGAAATAAGAAATAAAGTTTGTAAATGTTAGACATTATGATGTGGTATAGGAAAATTTTATTGGCATTCTTATTTGCTTTAATTGTTTATCAATTGAAAAAAATAAAATTAGTGTATATGTTTTTAAAATACTGCAATTTTTATTACTTATTTTTAACCCCAAACCTATATATATCATGTGTAGGGATAGGGATACATTTATGAATTAATAGTCTATAGGGCTGTTAACAGCATCAATGGACTACTTGCAATAAAATGTTTTTAATTGTTGCAGCAAGTGAAAACGATTTTTACTTAAGAAATGCATTAAGAATTATTCAAATTATTTTAAAAAGTTCATTCATTGCAAGTAGTCAATTCTCTCAAAAAAATTGCTAGGTATTTTTAAACTGGCAAAATGTGTCATTTTTCCATACCGGATCATGTTATATAAAAATTACTCACTTAATTTATGACGTTGACTTTAACATGAATGAAACCACGTGTAAGCCATAGTGAATTTTTTTTTCTTTTAATTATATATATTATATTTAATGTGTGATTAAAATTTTAAAAAAAAATTGTGAGCTCCTCATTTTTTTAAATATATTTCTTCCTATTTTCTAGCTGTGTAAAAATTCCGAGACTTTCTTTGCCTCGTGTATGACGTATCAGTATATGACGTACGTCATACTGAATGCGCTTTGACGCCATACTGAAGCAATGAATAACATTGCTCAATATAATACAAGACTTTTTTTTTAAGTTTTATTTTTTATTATTATAATTTTTTTATGGATATTATTTTTCTCGCATACTATAAAAATCCTAATTCAATTAATTAACAGAGTTTGCAAACATCAATGCGCTCCAAATTATTGCTAATTATAAGTATTTTTAAACTGGCAAAATGTATATTTTCTTATTTCCTCCCATGTTATAGAATTGAACTTATATATATATATATATGGCGTCGACTTTAACATGAATGCAAATGCAACCCATAGAGTACGTTCTTTGATGCAACCCACAGTAGATGATACAGTAGTCCATCTCCTATATACTGAGAATGTCAGATCAATGCGCGCCATAATTCCGACTGGGTGAAGCGGACTGAACTACGCGCGTAACGTTACTTCAGTTACTTTTAGTTCAGTCCACTTCACCCAGTCGGAATTATGGCGCATTTTTTGATCTGACATTCCCAGCATAGGAGATGGACTACTGTATCATCTACTGTGGATGCAACCATCCTGATTTAAAAAAAAAATGCATTATTTTATAAAAAAAAAGTTTCAAAAGTTTAAATTCGCGCTATCCTGGGTCATAAAAAAGAAAAGGGCGTTACCCCTTCACGAAAAAAAAAAAAAAAAAAAAATACAGCTGGTTTCGCCATTATTCAAAAATCAAATTACACGATTTACACGTGCGATTTAATTAGCAATAAAAATAAACAAATAAATTATTAATTAGGTAATTAAATTAAAAGTAAAGTTTACTAAATAGTTCATAAGTTAATGTCAATTAAATATAATTACATTGATTTGAAGATATATACAGTTATTTCGCAGTGGATCGGCCTTGAAATTATTTTAAACCCAAATTCAAGGACAAAAAATTTCTAAAGCAGGCAGCAACACGCAAGCAAAAGCAAAAGAGGGCTCGTCGTCTGTTCATTATCTGTCTTTCTTTCAGTCTTGTGTGGCGACAAAGTTAAGTCGTTAAAAATGAATTCTCTCCGACATTTACTTACAAAAACGGTAAGCGAATCTTTTAAATTTTTTTTACCGGTACATATACTTAGTTTGTTTAACATATTTTAACACCTTTTTTTTAATTATATATTTTAGCATATTAGTGCTAATTACTTTTATATTTTACACCTTTTATTTTATGTATGCTAATTTATTTATCATATACGGGTATGTACTTACATAATGTTAAATTAATGAATAAATTACATATGTATATGTACATACGTGTTACATAACAAATAAACTTTCATGCGTATGATAGTATAAATTTTTACACGTTTTTTTAATGGAATTAGCGTGTTTTATGTTAAATACTGCGTATATATTTAAAAGTTTATTTATAATTCCTAACATTTTATATTACAGCACGCAGAGTATGTATATGAATTTTGAAAAAGCATACATATATATTTAAAATTGGGTGAAACAGAAAGGAATACTATTAAAAATTTCCACGGAAGATTTTGAAATCTTTTTATAGACGGACGGATCCAGAGTGGGGGGGAGGGGGGTCACCCCCCCCCCAAAAGTCAATATTTTTACAGGAACAGGGGGGGCAACCTACCATCCCTAATATTAACAAGGGAATCGACCCTTCCAAAATTTTAGGCTGGATCCCCCCCCCCTTTTTTTCTTTATTTTTTTTTTAATTTTATGTGTATTATTTTTATAAAAATTAAATAAAATTTTAGGAGTAAATTTGAACTATATATTTCTTAGCTGAAATAAAATGAAGTAGACGGATACCTTACATAATTTGTGGGTTATTCCCGGACCTATTTTAAAAATCATATGAACCAAATTTCACTTAATTAATTAAGTGCACACAATTTAACCCCAAAAAATTTTGATTCCTGTTTGAAAATCATTTTACAGTTCAATGTAATCCTGGTGACGAGCTGATTACATTGAACTGGCTACTGAAACTGCTAACATCAATCAATATTGATTTGTATACAAGTTAGCAGCTTCAGTAGCCAGTTCAATGTAATCTTGGTGACGAGCTGATTACATTGAACTGGCTACTGAAGCTGCTAACATCAATCAATATTGATTTGTATACAAGTTAGCAGCTTCAGTAGCCAGTTCAATGTAATCCTGGTGACGAGCTGATTACATTGAACTGGCTACTGAAGCTGCTAACATCAATCAATATTGATTTGTATACAAGTTAGCAGCTTCAGTAGCCAGTTCAATGTAATCCTGGTGACGAGCTGATTACATTGAACTGGCTACTGAAACTGCTAACATCAATCAATATTGATTTGTATACAAGTTAGCAGCTTCAGTAGCCAGTTCAATGTAATCCTGGTGACGAGCTGATTACATTGAACTGGCTACTGAAACTGCTAACATCAATCAATATTGATTTGTATACAAGTTAGCAGCTTCAGTAGCCAGTTCAATGTAATCCTGGTGACGAGCTGATTACATTGAACTGGCTACTGAAACTGCTAACATCAATCAATATTGATTTGTATACAAGTTAGCAGCTTCAGTAGCCAGTTCAATGTAATCCTGGTGACGAGCTGATTACATTGAACTGGCTACTGAAACTGCTAACATCAATCAATATTGATTTGTATACAAGTTAGCAGCTTCAGTAGCCAGTTCAATGTAATCTTGGTGACGAGCTGATTACATTGAACTGGCTACTGAAGCTGCTAACATCAATCCACTGATATTAAAACTGTTTCCGTGCCCCTGTGTTATAGCCAGTGCTACGAGGCTGCAATGCAGCGTGGGGTAAACTGTCTCGAGGGATGTGTGACTCCACCACCTCCAACCCTGCACCTCTCACCACCTTCACTGATGAGGAACTCATGCTTAGGGACTCAGGTATGTGGCGGCCATCTTTGTGGTAGAAAATACATGGGAAACATAGGAAAATAAACATTATCAATGCAATTAGTTGTTTTGCAGATTTGTACAATTTTATGTTAAATATAGGGTGTTTGCATTTGTTTAAAAAGTCGATATACCCATATGTGAGCACTAAATAAAAAAATATAAAAGTCAAAAAAAAAAAAAAAAAAAAAAAAAAAAACTGTAAGAAAGTTACCAAAACTCATATTTGTTAAAAATGGGGAAAATATTCTTGTCCATTTTGTCTTGACTTTTTTTTTCTCTCTCTCTCTCTCTCCCAATGTTCAGTACGCAAGCTGGCCAAAGAGAAAGTTGGACCTCTGGTAAAGAAGATGGACGAGGAAGAGAAAATTGACCCTAGCGTGGTGGATATGATGTTTGAGAATGGGGTAAGTTAGGACAATTTTAATAACTAAATTGTTATTTATATGTATATTAAGGAAAATAAACCATCGCGGTTAGGTATGATAAATTGAAAGAAAAGGATAGGAGAAAACCAGTGCTGGCCTTACCATAGTGAAGAGAGTCCCATAGTTTGGTGAAAATCTTGCTAGCACACATATAAAATAACTAACACATTGGAAATATTTCGGCAATCGACTCCAAGAGAGATATGTAGCGTGTTATGTCTTACAGACTCACAATCAGAGAGAAACTATGAATCATAGTTTCTCTCTGAGTCTGTAAGGAGTGATGAAGGCATAACACGCTACATATCTCTCTTGGAGTCGATTGCCGAAATATTTCCAATGTGTTAGTTATTTTATATGTGTGCTAGCAAGATTTTCACCAAACTATGGGACTCTCTTCACTATGGTAAGGCCAGCACTGGTTTTCTCCTAGCATTTTATTTCAATTTATCAAATTGTTATTTACTGTATTTATTAAACACCAAGGTGTACGAAAATAAAATTTATTTATTTATTTATTATTATTATTATTAATTTTTTTGAAAATGGGGCAAGTTTAGGGCAGCATTATGTGAAGAAATAGGGTACTTTAAGACACTGTATTATTATATTTAGCAATAATAAGTATTTTGAACAGTTTTGTTGGGTAGTATAGGAGAATAAGATGGTAACGAACTCATTTCCCCAAAATTAAGTTGCTATAAATATGCTGCTTTCAAATTTTGCTACTTAAAAAAAAAAAAAAAAAAAAAAAACTTTCATTTATTTTGTCATTTTATAAACAATAATAAACATCACAAATTGGAGATTTTTTTTTTTTTTTTACTTGATAATTATAGGTTATGTTCAAAAATTTTAGCATAAGTTTGCATTATCTTCAGTTCAGTAGCATGCGTACCAAATTTCAAGTCAATTTGTGCAATAGGTGTTTTTTTTTTAAATTTTTTTTTTAACTTTTTTTTAGAAATGTACACGTTTCCAACAAATCATGAAAAAAAAATGAAAATAGTTGACAAATAGGTGAAAAATGTTGAAATTGTGGTTTTTAATGAAAATATAATAAAATAAAAATAAACTATTAAATCATCTATTTCTTAAAAATCGCCTATTTTGCCCCCCCCCCCCCCCAAAAAAAAAAACTATATAGTTAACTATTTTTTTGGGGAAAAAACACACCTATTTCTGCTCTCTCTACTAATGTATCACTGTGCAAAATTTCAGATTTTTCTGTCTTTACAACTTTTTAGTCAAATCCCGTAGTACCTGATGTCATGCCTTAATCCATAAAACTGATAATAGTTTTGTGTCTGTACTTCCCTATCTAATATCTGTGGTCTATTGAACTAACAGATTAGAAGTTTATCTATATTAGAAATACTGACCATCTCTATCATACAAAATATTAACACTTTTCAAATAACAAGTTACACCAAATTCTTTATCACTTTTTTTTGTAAGTGTCGTGAAGAAAAACTTTCATCGCAGCCTTATCTTTATTTTTACTGATAACAAAGTTTGTCCATGAAAAATATTTTCTGTGCTTTCATAAACTGTTTATGTAAGCTACAGTGTAGCCTTCAAGTTTTTTTTTTTTTTTTTTTTTTTTTACATAATGCAAATATATAGGCTAGTAACAGTTATGTAATATAATGCCAAATATAAATTCTTGCATCAATATTGATTTTATTGATTTGTATACAAGTTAGCAGCTTCAGTAGCCAGTGCAATGTAATCCTGGTGACAAGCTGATTACATTGAACTGGCTACTGAAGCTGCTAACATCAATCAATATTGATTTGTATACAAGTTAGCAGCTTCAGTAGCCAGTTCAATGTAATCCTGGTGACAAGCTGATTACATTGAACTGGCTACTGAAGCTGCTAACATCAATCAATATTGATTTGTATACAAGTTAGCAGCTTCAGTAGCCAGTTCAATGTAATCCTGGTGACGAGCTGATTACATTGAACTGGCTACTGAAGCTGCTAACATCAATCAATATTGATTTATAATGTTAATTTTGAAAACCGTTGTTTTTGTTTCAGTTGATGGGTATTGAAGTGAGCCCTGACTACGGTGGCACTGGTGCCTCATTCTTCACGTCCATGTTGGTGGTAGAGGAGCTAGCGAAGGTCGACCCCTCTGTCAGTGCCCTGTGTGATATCCACAATACACTAGTGGTCAATCTGATGGCTCAGTTAGGCACAGAGGAGCAGAAAAAGAAGTATTTGCCAAGACTATCACAAGATATGGTAAGTTAACGTTATGTTGATAAGGTTCATATTATCACTGTAATTCATTTCAGAACATCAAAGCTTCAACTTTGCTGAAAATAGTATAATTAAATAGTGCAGAGTGCTGCTAAAAAAAAAATAATAATATTATCATTATTCTAGGTCATTTTAAGGTACTACTTTAGGGTAGCGATGTTGTCGTAAAATTTAATTTAATATCACTTTTTAGGTTCATAATGAACCAAGGAACAATTCTCTATACTCCAAAAAGTTTCGGCTCAAATCAAATCTTTCGCAAATTAGCATTAAAAGTCGTTGGGATACGCCCCCTTTAACACGTAAAACATACAAAACTTCAAGCTCCCCGTGTGCAAAATTTTTCTTGATCAACTTCTAAACAAAAAATACTAGTGTGTTCTATAGATCAAGTTTTATTGATTTTGACTTTTTCAACGATTTTTACGAGACATTTATAGAGAAAAGAATTAATGAAGATGGCATATTCAAATTAACATGGGTCAATTTGCGATAATTTTTTTCTCGGCAAATTCGTTCTAGAAAAATCTGAAAAATCATGTTTCATTAAAAATCAACATGAAGAACAAGCTAGTATTTTTTTTAACCGCTGAACAAATTTTGAAATGGGTCAAAATTGGGGTCCAAATATAGATTCATTAGCATTAGGGGGCGAGGCATTTGCGATACTTTGACGCTCTGTTGTGACGAGAGTTTTTAAGATAGAATTTTTTTGATTTCATTTTTGGGTACACCAGCCTTAACTTAATGTTAAGTCATAATAAAACATTTTCATTTGTACCCTAAAGTAGTACCTTAACAAAAATTCTAATTTTGAAAGTTTTTTTTTTTTTTTTTTTAATTTTATGCACATAATTGTTCCTAGAATCTATATTTAATCCCATTTAACTACTATCATAAGTTTTAGGGGATCTGCAATTCTCTCTCTCTCTCTCTCTCTCTCTCTCTCTCTCTCTCTCTCTCTCTCTCTCTCTCTCTCTCTCTCTCTCTCTCTCTCTCTCTCTCTCTCTCTCTCTCTCTCTCTCTCTCTCTCTCTCTCTCTCTCTCTCTCTCTCTCTCTCTCTCTCTCACACACACACACACAACTATAACTGTCAGTTAAATTCAAATATTCAAACATTCTGCCCCCAGGTTGGCAGTTTCTGTTTGTCAGAGCCCCTGGCTGGCTCGGACGCCTTCTCCCTCAAGACAGAAGCCAAGAAAGATGGCTCTGACTTCATCATCAATGGCTCTAAGATGTGGATCTCAAACTCTGATCTGGCAGGAGTGTTCCTGGTCATGGCTAATGCCAACCCTTCTGCAGTAAGTTAACTGTATATACCTAAATATCTGGCTGTTTTATTTATATACTGCTTTATATAATCTTTGTATTTGTCATCTGCTCATTTGCAAACTAACTTTCCTCTTCAAAAAACTGAACTTTATCACAATTTTAACAATATTTAAAAACTGCAGCAGCAGCAGCAGCAAAAAAAAAAAAAAAAAAAAAAAAAAACATAGCGTCGTGGCCGCGCCCAAAGGGTATACTTGCTTTTCAAGGTCGTCTTACAAAAGGCGTACTTGCATTTTTGTCCAGTACAACAAAGGGCGTACTTGCACTCGGTTTTACATGTTAAGCTTATGGCGGATGCGGGCGCAGCATCGAAATTAGCCAAATGCAAGTACGCCCTTTGGGCGCGGCCACGATGATAGATAGATAGATAGTAAAAATTGTGTAATGTGAGATAGTATAATGCAAGGTAGCTGAAAATATTCTAACCCAGCCAGAAATGAAATATAAGCGTATGTAAAGTGGCTCATATTGCTCTATAGAAAGTGAGCTTACATACGCTTATATTTAATTTTGACGACCTGGGCTAGAATATTTTCTCTACCTCACATCCCTGTATAAACTCATACTATCTCACATTACACAATTTTTACTATCTAACTATGTGTTTTTATATCAACCTTTTTTTTAATTATCAATTATCGCAAAGATGATTTTTTTTTCTAATATTTATAAATCAATTTAAGGAAAAAACCATCGCGGTTAGGATCAATGATAAAGTTTGTTTGTTTTTTCCTTGTGCATTTTTTTTTCTTTTTCCTGTACAGTCAACCGGGGTCAAATTGAAAGGTTTTAGACACATTTTGTGTTATAACTTTAAAAATAATTTGTTGACAGAAACAAAAAAAATATATTAGGACAAAGGTCTGTTAGTACTACATAAAAAAGCTAAAATTTGAAATTTAGGCCATACTCCCTAATTAAAAAAAAAATAAAAACAGACCTTTCAATTTCGCCCCGGCAACGGGGTCAAATTGAAAGGTTTCACGGTACAAATAGTTGTAGCCACCTAATTGTACATTTCAACTTTAAAACTTTTATATTATAAGCTAAAACTGTTTTTAAGTAATGTGTCTTCCCTCCCTCCCCCCACCCATACCACCTATCCCACCCCCCTTCCACCCCCAATCCCCCCAGAAAAAGTTTTTTATTATTATTCAAATCTATATTTATTAAATTTCCAAATTTACATGATGATAACATTTAAATCAATAAAATTCATTACAAAATGAACAAAATGTATGTCTCATGTCAAACATATAAAATAAATTCAGATTTAATAATGACACATACTTACAATACTGTACCTTAAAGGCATAGCAAACATGAAACAACATGCTAAACACAAAATGGGATCTACAAAGCTGATGATAATTTTTACCAGAATGTAAATGTGGCCTCACAAAAAAAGCTTCAAAAAAATTTAAATTATGCAACATTCCTGAATATGACATCATAAACAGGCAAAAACTGGTATCAAAATGTTGTGCTGGTTGCATAAATCAAAATTTTCTGATTACTGCTACGGTGCTACAGTTGGGGGTTTTGAGACCAACTACCTTATTTATGCGAGCCCCATCAAGTTTTTTGTGATGTAAATGCATGTTTTCATGTGGCCTATGCCTTTAAATTGTAATATAATATTTAAAAAATAATAATAGGAGGCATTCATATATTTACAATTCCTTAATATTGTCTTCTAGAATTGGTAGTGCAATCTACTTTTTGTTTTCACAAGGGTAGGGTGAGGTAAAACAGCCACAATGTCACTATGGGTTATGACTTATGACTGATATATCCCTTGCTTTAGGTTCAAAAACAGTCTTGCTTCCATTAAGGGATTGAAATCCCATGACTTGGAGACCATCAGAGGTTCCAGTTTCTACCACACACACGTAACGGAACCAAACTGGGTGTCGGCCACTTCCACCTTGGAAGCGGGCCAAGAGGTAGCTACCAGGGGGGATCAGTCTAATTGGTGGGATGTCAGCAGCTTCTTCCTCCTCTTCTCCTGCTCCCTCATCATCATCGTTGTCATCATCATCACCTCCCTCAGAGTTACTGCTGTCGGAGCTGCTGACACCTATACAAGTTGAAACATTGATTCCAGTACATACATAAAAGAGCAAGTTATATCATACCTGTGACCCTATTGCTGCTCTCACTCTCAGGATCCTGTGTGGCAGCCACACTCTTGCCAGGCACAATGTTCAGGCGACTCCTGCGCTTCTTCTGGGGTGGTGGCTTGCCAAAACCTCTTTGCTCCTTGCAGAAACTAATGAGAGCTTGATTGGTCTCTGATTGAAATTGTTAGGATCATCTTGTTGACCAGGGAGATGCTCCAGTAGCTCACTTAAGTTGTATGGTACAATCTCCTGTAGCTCTAAATGCAATGCACTGAGGATATTGGCTTTGATCTTGTCGCCTGTGTTCATTTTTTTGTTCTTTTTTCTTTCTTTTCTTTTCTTTTTTTTTTCTTTTTTTTTTTTTTTTTTGCTTGCTTGCCATATTGTGTTATTGTGCCACACCAATCCCAGTCCCAGTCAAGACATTGTCTTATCGACAAGTAAGGACTTTCCAAATTAATGGAAAAGCACACACGGGCCAGCCACGGCCTAAGTACAAAGCCCCGCATTCGCCATGACAGCCTAGAGAAACCGTGGAAACATCTAGGCAGGCTGGTCGGTGCAATCACATCAATCATGCACCTCCCGAATGCTGTGCGTTGTCATGGAATGCATGTAAACATGCATCGTGCAATGCATTGTGCTCTCACACTTCAAGTACGGACCCAGCAGAGGCTCGAACCTATACTCGGTGAGGAGTACAGAGTTACAAGTCAGCTACCTTCAACACTTGGCCATACCAACTCGGTATGCATTCTAAAGTCAAGTAAATTCAATGGGTATCCCCAATCCGAAGCAATGAGGATACAGTCAAGTAAGACAGTTTCCTCCGTCTCCGTGAGAGCAGTCTGTCCTCGGTTCTTCTTGGTGTGCTTGCCAGTTAACTTATTGTGCAATATCCCTAAAGGTATTCTGTACAATTTGGATGCATTGGCAAGAGATAATTGACCGACTGTACATTTTCCTTTGCCTGGTTGAGAAATAGTTCAGTGTAGTTTTTATAGGATCGCTTGCCTGGTTCTTTCTTACGTTGCCGGGGCATTTTGTATACCACATGGACCTGAAATATATGCAAATCAATATCTCATATCAATATCAAGTATCTTAAATAAATTATTTAACAGATTTTGTAAAATAAAAATGAATATTTTAAGATTTTCGAGAAAACGGCAATCTGTATGTTAACAATACAACCTTTCAATTTGACCCCGGAGAGCCTTTCAATTTGACCCCGGAGGAACTTAACACTCCTAAAATTTTAACTAATGAACCCATTAACAAAAAAATTGGTGTGAGTGTTCACAAGAACATTTGTGGCAAGTTACATACTGTAAGAATATTGAAAATAGTTTTACTTACCCTGTGGAGTCCTTATTTCTGGAGCTTCATTTTTTGCACAAAATTTCTTTATTCTCTAAAAAAATTATTTCTCACCAAAAACACATGCTATTGTGTCTAAAAATAAATTAAAACGAAAGATGAATACCTACATCATCTATTAATATAATTTTTTGTCACGAAAACCGCCAAGAAATTTTAAAATACAACTTTAAATGTTCACTTTGCTACCTTTCAATTTCGCCCCGGCCTTTCAATTTGACCCCGGTTGACTATTTAAAATGTTAATTTTAATTTCTCTAGTCATTTTGTTAATGTTAAAAAAATATTTTGCACCCCCCCCCCCCCTTCTCCTCTATTTTTCAATTATTGAATAAGATATAATATTTAAGGTCATGTATTTAATATAATAAAGCAAATACATAATTAGCATCGCTGCCGTACTTAGCTGCACAGTAGAAGTTGTATGTATGTATAAAAATGTACTAAACTGTGTGCCACGTGACACCTCGACCTCTCCATACAACTTCTACCATGGTCAGTAAGGCCAGCGATGCTAATCCTATCTTTGCTTTATTATTGATCCTATTATAACTGCAATGTTTTTCCCTAAATTAATGTTGGATTTATTTATTTTTCTTGCAACATTGGATAGATTTGAAGGTAAGTTTATTAAATTTAAAAAAAGAAAATCTGGTCGTTAATTTGTAAAGCTTCAAACAAAAAATTGTGACAAAAATTTATTTCTCCTATATCACACCATGTATTGAATACCATTGAAACCCTTGTCAACTTACTTTTGTATTATTTAGAATACTAGATTGATAATTACCATACCTTTTTATCCATGAATTAGACACCAACACGTTGATTTTGTATTTATTTTTATTTTATCGGTTATTTCACGTATCTGACGTCACAATGTACCGATGGGGTCGTGATAGGGGTAAAGAACTTGAGGAAGGGGCTTAAATTTATCACGTGACCAGAGCGGTGACTGTGATTGGCGGCGGTACATTGTGACGTCAGATACGTGATATAACTGTAAAAATAAAAATAAATACAAAGTCAACGTGTTGGTGTCTAATTCATGGATAATAAGGTATGGTAATTATCAATCTAGTATTCTAAATGAAAAGAAAGTAAGTTGACAAGGGATTTAAAAGTTGTATGTATGAAATGACATGTTATGTTTACGTGCAGGGTTATCGAGGTATCACGACGTTCATCGTGGATAGAGACATGCCCGGAGTGAGCGTAGGCAAGAAAGAGAGCAAACTTGGCATCAGGGCATCAGGAACATGCATGGTGCACTTTGATGGAGTTAGGGTGAGTATGGGGACATTAGTAAGGGAAGCAGGAGTGGGCGGAGGTCGCTCGAGGCCGGCGCGAGCCAGTAGCCTGTCTGTCACCAGCATTCGTGAGGTAAAGATGCATCGCCTGACAAGCAGAGCTGTGTATCGTTATCTCGTAAGTGTTGGATATCGTTGTGCTGACGAGCCCCAATGAACTACTAGATGTGTATCGTAATGCATTGAATGTATTAGCACTCAATTAATTAATTAATTAACTGCGTGATATTTAAGTCTGATGGAATACGGTACATTGATAGTAGGTAGGTCTAAGGAATTTATAATACACAGGTAATCCAAAGAGAAGCTCCACCCACAAAACAGGAAACAGCTGGGGCATCAAACACTCGCTTAGTCAATTTGTGTATTTATTATCAGTTTTAATATTAAATGTTTATTTCTTACCTTATATATTGGTTAATTCATAGCATTAATTTTTGTTATTTATCCATGTAATTTAAAAAAAATCTACGATACCAAAAAATTGTGATAAGAGAAAATATTTGATTTCGAAGTGTTTGTTGCCTATTTTTCATTGGTCGGTCAGGCAACAAATTTAAAAATTATGCGCGATAATAAGTGATAAAAAATGCTTTTTTTACATCACCTCTCATTTAAATTTGATAATCCCCAAATTCTAGAGCAAAACACTAAAATGCGAGCACTGAATTGAAGTTTCTTACAATATCACTTATGTGAGACCAAAGTCCACTTTTCACTTACACGAGAGCTGTAAACTTTACTTGATTTACATTAGTTTTTATGGCTCTAAAAACAGAGGCATCAAACAATCGATACACATGATTCACCGGAAGTGCATTTTCGCGCTTTGGATTACCTATTTAATACAATTACCTTAGGTAGGTCGAAACACGTGTCCGCAACTTGACGAAGTGGTAAAATCAGGTAGATTGATCACATCTCAATCACGGCAGTAAAATTCTCTCATTTTAGCAGCCTTGTGCTTGCAATTTTACGTCCCCTTTTTTGTATCTATTTAATTAAAACTTTCCGTGTAATATAGCTTTCAATATAGTGTGCTTTAATTACAATTATTTATTACTTTTCTTTGATATGCAATGTTAGGGTGTTGTTATTTTACTTATTGACACATGCTTCAGGTACCAGAAAGCAACATCCTAGGAGAGTTCGGCAAAGGTTACCGCTACGCCGCTGGCATGTTGAACGAAGGTAGAATTGGCATCGCTGCACAGATGGTGGGGCTTGCCCAGGGATGTTTTGACGCTACTATCCCGTACACTTTGGAGAGAAAGCAGTTCAAGCAACCCATCTTTGACTTCCAGGTACCAATTATAAATTTGACAGTAAAATGTACTAATTTAACATTGTAGAAGCCTCTTGTTAGTGTGTTTGTGAGAAAACTACTGCACTGAGGTCACAAATATTTAAATGTGGAATACTAGACATACTTTTACGTGTTTTAAGACAGTAAAATGTACTAATTTAACATTGTAGAAGCCTCTTGTTAGTGTGTTTGTGAGAAAACTACTGCACTGAGGTCACAAATATTTAAATGTAGAATACTAGACATACTTTTACATGTTTTAAGACAGTAAAATGTACTAATTTAACATTGTAGAAGCCTCTTGTTAGTGTGTTTGTGAGAAAACTACTGCACTGAGGTCACAAATATTTAAATGTGGAATACTAGACATACTTTTACATGTTTTAAGACAGTAAAATGTACTAATTTAACATTGTAGAAGCCTCTTGTTAGTGTGTTTGTGAGAAAACTACTGCACTGAGGTCACAAATATTTAAATGTGGAATACTAGACATACTTTTACATGTTTTAAGGCAGTTTTATCATGCTAACATTTTCCAAACATTAATTTGGTTTCCCAATTTCTTGCTCCCCAGGGTATGCAACATCAAATTGCTCAAGTTGCGACACAGATTGAATGTGCACGTCTCATCATGTACAACGCTGCCAGGATTAAGGAATCAGGAAAACCTTTTATTAAGGAAGCGTCCATGGCCAAGTATTTTGCCTCAGGTATGCTAATTAGACTTTAAAAGAAGTTTAAATTATATTGTGATTTTTACATCTTTTTTCTGTCAAAATCTCGGAAACCTTTTTGTTTTTTCTTTTTTCTTTTTGTTTTTCTTTTTCTTTTTTCTTTTTTTTTTTTTTTTTTTTTTTTTTTTTTTTTTTTTTTTGCCTAAAATATATTTCGAAAATTGTTTAAATTTATCTTTGGACAACTATAGGCGTACGTTGTTTTTTTTTTTGTTTTTTTTTTTTTTTTTTTTTTTTTATTTATGATACCTAACTGCGATACAGTACTTAATACTTGAAAGGAAAAAGATTAAGTTTATCGTGCCTTATTTAAAATGACACATAAAACTACAATTAACCTGTATATTTCTCTCCCTATGAACAGAGGTAGCGACGCTAGCCACCAGCAAGTGCGTGGAGTGGATGGGAGGCGTTGGCTTCACACGTGACTTTCCTCAAGAGAAGTTCTACCGAGACTGCAAGATTGGAAATATTTACGAGGGAACTTCCAACATTCAACTAAACACAATTGCTAAGTTTATCAAGCAGGAGTTCTCTTAATTATCCTCTGATTATGTCTCTTAATTAGGAACCAAATTAGGGTAACATAGAGTTTAAGAAATATAATCAAATATGGCCCAAATTTACTGGAACTTGAAATATATGTTTTGCAGTACGTAAAAAAAAAAAAAAAAAAAAAAAAAAAAAAAAACTGAATAATCACTTATTCCCTAAAGCAAGTTACCCTAATTTCTTCCTATCTTTTAACAGATGCAATTAAATTTTGAAGTGAGTTTTTACAGTAACCTTCTTTGCCCCATATTTCTGCATTTATCAAAGAAAAACTCCACTTCAAAAATTACGTCCATATTTTTTTTTATTGTAATCTTTTATATGAAGAGCTCCTTTTTTTGCAGCAATTTATTATTATTAGGCCTATCATTATTATTATTATTTTTTTCATAATAAAAGGAAAACAGAAATCCTGAAATGGCAATGCAAAATGGCTAGCCAATACATTTTCCATTGTAAATCAATAAAAAGGTTAGATTTTTTAAATATAAATTGGGGAAAAAATTGCTCTTTTATAAAAAAAATTACAAGACCCTTGAAATCTCAGTTGAAAAAAAAAATTCTCAAAATATATTTAAGTGCTGCATGCTCAAATTATATAAAATTTATTTTGTCTTATGTAGCCTAACAAAGTGGGGAGAAAACTTTGAAAATAGCTACTGAAGCAGCTAGCATCAATATTGATTTGTATACAAGTTAGCAGCTTCAGTAGCCAGTTCAATGTAATCCTGGTGACGAGCTGATTGCATTGAACTGGCTACTGAAGCTGCTAACATCAATATTGATTTGTATACAAGTTAGCAGCTTCAGTAGCCAGTTCAATGTAATCCTGGTGACGAGCTGATTGCATTGAACTGGCTACTGAAGCTGCAAACTTTTAAACAAATCAATAAAATCAATATTGTATTAGGCTGCTAGGTTTGAATAACATTGTAGCACTTAATTTTTTAAACTACATAGAAAAAAAAATCTCCCATTATATTGAAATTTATAAAAATTATATTATCGTTGGTTTAATGGTATTTTTAATTTAGAAAAAAGTATTAATTTAATTTGGTATTAATTTGTGATTCGGCCCCTTGATAAAGAAAGTACTTTTAATTTAAACCAGAAATTAGAATTAAGGAAAAAATCCTGCCATTTTCTTTTTGATCCACTAATTAAGTCAGATTATTAATTAGTTAAATCAAAAATTAAAAAAGAAATCCTGTTTTTCATGCTCATATTTTATTTGAATGATTTGTTATACTAAAAAAAATGTTACTTTTTTTTTAAAAGTTTTACGCCATATCTTGTAATTAAATCCCTCCTATCTCTGAAACTTTCAAGTTGACCCCCTATTTTTATGATGCAATTTTAAAGTGAATAGTAACAGCTACCCATGATAAAATTTTCAGAAACCTTAACAGTCAAATAAGGGGGAAATTATTGAAGTTATCATAAGTCTTAATGAAAAAAAGTATTGGAAGAAGAAAATCGTATTTTTGATACTTTCTTACTTTTTTATCAAAACATATTACAAAAAAGTTGATCTAAAATTTTGTTAAAAAAAGTAACCAATAGGCCTTTATCTATACTGTTAAAGAGTGGCCATCTTTGAGGTAAAAAATACATGGTAAAACATAGGAACTATTTAAATTTAGTCAAAATCAGTTATGATTTAATAAAAATTTATGAAGCTATTTCTCCTATGTTATTTTTTACCACAAATATGGCCGACTGATCTATAATATATAACTACAGTTCACTGTGCCATTGTTATAATATTCAGGTTTTACATAAAAATAGTTCTGCCAACTGCCTCTTATTTAGAAATTACTGTAGATTTGTAGAAAGAGGCACTATACCCCAGTAAACCCAATAAGTTGTATACAAATCAATGATATTGATTGATGCTAGCAGCTTCAGTAGCCAGTTCAATGTAATCCTGGTGACGAGCTGATTACATTGAACTGGCTACTAAAGCTGCTAACATCAATCAATATTGATTTGTATACAAGTTAGCAGCTTCAGTAGCCAGTTCAATGTAATCCTGGTGACGAGCTGATTACATTGAACTGGCTACTGAAGCTGCTAACATCAATCAATATTGATTTGTATACAAGTTAGCAGCTTCAGTAGCCAGTTCAATGTAATCCTGGTGACGAGCTGATTACATTGAACTGGCTACTGAAGCTGCTAACAAGCTATAAAGTTTTCTGGGTTACTATATTATGCTTGCCATATTTTAATGAAAAAATATTTTAATTATTGTTAAAAAAAATGATGCATATTTTTATAGAAATAATATTTACAATATTCTTTGTGCAATTTAAGAAAGAAATCGTGGTCTTAAATGCTTTTTGCTTGCCTTGATTTAAATATGATATTATTATATATATTATAGCAGATCTGTTTTACATTGGTTTATATATGTTCCCAAATTTTAAACAAATAAATTGTATCTGAAAATATATTTAAAATTTGTGTGCCTGTTTTCATTTTTGTATTGTTTTTGCATTTGTTTTTCATAAACAATAATTTTAATTTAATCTGTACCTTTACACCCCTTGCACATCCTTGCGCTTTGTCGCCATGTTTGTGGTGCCCAATGCATTGTCCAGCATAAGAGAAACAACATTTCGTCTAATTTTTCACATAAAAATAGTTATTTCAACTCAACGAATTTTTCTCATATTCTTCAAGCTTATTAGGAGCTACAAATAATGCTTTGATTGAGCTTTGAAGCTTCTTTTGCTATTAAAAATATAAAAAATGATGTTTTTCCTATGCTGGCCTATGTATTCCTGACCAACATAATGGCAGCTCTTAAATATGAGTACAACCTGTCTATAGCATATAACCAAGATTTTGCAAGAGGGGTTGGGGGCATTCTATAGGATGGTTGCGTTCATTTAAAAGTCAACGCAATATTTGTGCACTAAAAGGGCTGGTATGGGAAAATGGCATATTTTGCCTGTCTGAAAATACTTGGCAATATTTTTGAGATCATTTCTGCTGTTTACGTATATGAGTTTTCAAGTATGCAAAAAAAAAAAAAAAAAAAAGTTATTCCAAATAAAAGAGCTGTAAACGAATAAGTTTGTCTTATGCTGAGTAATATATTATTCATAGCTCCAATATGGAATCCAAGCGCATTTATTATGACTTGCATACACACCCTATAGAACTTGGAGGCCATACTGGACCAAGGAACAACAATGCTCAGCATAGGACAAACTTAATTGGCTTTTTGTTTTTTTGTTTGTTTGTTTTTTTTTTTTTTGGGATATCAATGATTTTTTTTTTATTTATTACTAATTTTTTTGAATTGTCAAAAATGAGTTATTTTCCTATACTGGCTCATGTTATTGAGTGATCCAACATGGCGTTGACTTTAACATGAATGCATTTATTATACCCTCTGCGTAAATGAAAGAAAGAGAGAAAGCGGGAAGAAGAAATCAAATTCTTGAAAGTTTCAAACTTTTCACTATATTCGCGCTTTTTATGACGTCAGAAAAATAACAGCTGTTCAGGTAAAAAAGTACAAATTTCAAAGTTTTCCATCAAATATCTCTATTTTTTAATATATACACTGAAAATTATCAATATTAATTGATATAGATCTAAAATATAATATATAAAGAATATTCGGAAAGTGCTGTCAGTTCAAATTTAGTTTAAAATAACTGACAAAACGACCTTCAGTTTATTTCTGTTTTCCAGCAAGGACTTTATTCTATCGTGCTAAAGGATATTACACAGCGATAAATATGAATAATTTAAGAACTTTGCTTACGAAAAGGGTAAGAAATATACATGAAATACGTAATTAACTATTAAACAATTCAAAACTATGCAAAATATATGTATGAGGCACGTAAAAATAAGAATTTTGAATCGCCACATTTTTATGTATGTATGCGGTATGTATTTACCGGTTTTTAAAAACACAAAAGATTTCACATTGATTTCATTTATAAAATTATGTTAATATTCTTTATGGAGACTTAGCTAATTCTTGCGCTTGGTCGCCATCTTTGTGGTGGTACAAATATAACTTAGAACATAGGATAAATAACACTTAAAACAGTACATACCGGTATGATTTTAATGCTTATTTTTCGTGTTGCAGTTTTTATTGGGGAAAATTTACATATTTAATTTTATAAGCCCTCTATAATCAGTTTTTAAAGACAGGTGGCCATTTTGATGATGTTAAATGCATATAGCAACATAGGAAAAACCTAAAACTGCATAACGACACCTGAAAACGAATTCTGTTTCTAGATTTGAGCATACGGTATATAATTGTTTATCCTATGCTTTACAAGATATTTAGTGCCACCAAGATGGCGGTCATGAGATTATATATTGATGTACTGTATTACAGATTGTTGGACGTACCCTGGGCTACAACAATGTAATGAGGCACAACAATGGTGGGGCTAGCAGACTGATGAGCTCCGATAGTAGCGGACAACCCAAAGCTTTGACCACGGGATTTACTGATGAAGAAATCATGCTTCGAGATACAGGTATTGATTTGTATACAAGTTAGCAGCTTCAGTAGTCAGTTCAATGTAATCCTGGTGACAAGCTGATTACATTGAACTGGCTACTGAAGCTGCTAACATCAATCAATATTGATTTGTATACAAGTTAGCCGCTTCAGTAGTCAGTTCAATGTAATCCTGGTGACGAGCTGATTACATTGAACTGGCTACTGAAGCTGCTAGCATCAATCAATATTGATTTGTATACAAGTTGACAAAATTAATTTCAGTTCGCAAGCTTGCACAAGAGAAAATAGCTCCGTTAGTTAGAAAGATGGATACTGAAGAGCAGCTAGATCCTAGCATTCTGCCGATGTTCTTTGAGAATGGGGTAAGTTAGAACAGCCTTATAGTAATTTTAACAGGAATGCAGACATTTTATAACTACGTATTTCCTGTGGTTTCTCCTATTATTTTCTTATGAAATATCACCACAAACATGGCCGACAATGCTTATATTTCACAGCTAATGGGAGTGGAGATCAGTCCAGATTACGAAGGTACTGGAGGCTCGTTCTTCTCGTCCATCTTGGTGGTAGAAGAACTGTCCAAGGTTGACCCCGCGGTGGCCGTGGTGTGTGATATACAGAACACTCTGATCAACAGTTTGATCATGAAGCTGGGGACTGCAGAGCAGAAGCAGAAGTATTTGCCCAGGCTGGCACAGGATATGGTGAGAATTGAGGGATGTGACGAGAGAAAACAAAAATGAAGAAGTTTCCAGGGGCAAAATTATAGTTACATACATACATATCATGACGCTATAAATCCCTTTCGGGGTAAGCCAACAACACAGATGTTTTATCCTGACCCAGTGATAGACCTCCACAACTTCCTATCTTGACATACTTCACTTGCTTCCTCCAGTCTCATACCTTGTTTCATACATTTCCTTTTGCATTTCATACTGCAGAGTACATTCTTATTTTTCAAACATCTTCCAACCACCTCAGACCATGATGTTTTAGGCCTGCCTCTTTAAGTCACTTAATTAATGCAATGTTTAAAAATGTAGGTAATTAGACAACTTTTTTTTTATTTTTTTTTTTAAATTAAAATATTTTAATTTCTGCCCTTAATTTGTCAGTAATGCTGTTCGTAACCCCTGTTCTTTGGCCCTAAAATGACAATCATCTATGCGGTGGTTAATGAAATGCACATTTTTGATCAAATATTTAAACCTTTATTTTGTCAGTTGAATTTAAATATTTAAACATTCTGTCAGGACAGAATATATAGGACTACATATATTCATCAGTTAAATTCAAACATTCTGTCCCCAGGTTGGCAGTTTCTGTCTATCAGAGCCTCACTCAGGCTCCGACGCCTTCGCTATGAAGTCAGTAGCTAAGAAAGACGGCACAGACTACGTCATCTCTGGCTCTAAGATGTGGATCTCCAGCGCTGACCTCGCTGGCATGTATCTAGTCATGGCTAACGCTGACCCCTCTGCCGTGAGTAACATGTGACAGTTTAGAATATGTAAACATTTTTAAAGTGTTTGTCAACAATGGCTTTTTTAAAAGTGATCATTGTGTTATTAATTAAACCTCCCAAAATCACAATCTTAAAATTTTAATTATTAACGTGCTGAGGGCAACCATCATTGCAAGTTTGTAGCTGTGACGTAGGTTCTAAGTCGCTGAATGACTTCCTCACAATGCATGTAATAGTTAAAATATTAAGATCATGATTTCAGGAGGTTTCATAACACGATTATCACTTTTTAAAAAGCCATTTTTGACTACTTCTTTAATAATAAAGAAAATGATATAATTAGCATCGCTGGCCTTACTTAGCTGCACAGTAGAAGTTGTATGGAGAGGTGGAGGTGTCACGTGGCACACAGTTTTGTTATAAAAAGTACAAGACTACACACTGCTCAGTGATGTGCTCAAGTAAATCTTTTCTTTGATTGATAATGCCAATCATTAATATTGTTAAAAACAGATAATTACATTAAATTTGTTAAGGATAGACTAAGTAAAACTGAAGATATCAGCCTGGCCTTCTATAATACCCCTGCATTTAATATTAATGGGTGGAAAGGCCCAAACTGTACAGACAGGCATGTTATTACCCGTTATGCGGTGCATGGTTTCCACCATGTAATCTGTCAGATTAAAGAATATCACGAGTGTAGTGATAAATGTGTATGTGTATAATGTAGTGGCCTATGTACTAGGTACCACTTACTTCAGTGTCCATCTCGGACCCTATCATTAAGTCAATATGCAAAAATGTAGACTTATAGAGTGCAATGTAAATATATATGTATAAGTACACCTTGGTGTTTAATAAATAAAATAAAAATTATTAATATATGACGAAAGCTGTCAGTTATGAAATGAACTTTTTTATATAACTAAACTGTGTGCCACGTGAGACTTTGGCCTCCCCATACAACTTTTAATGTGCAGCTAAGTAAGTAAGTAAGGCCAGCGCTGCTAATTACAGCATTTTCTTTATTATTGATCGTAACCACAATGCTTTTTTTCCTTACATTTATATTATGAAACATATTAAAATTTATTAACCATTGAAAACATGCAGTTTATTTGTACATTCATTCATTCATTCATTCATTCATTCATTCATTCATTCATTCATTCATTCATTCATTCATTCATTCATTCATTCATTCGTTCGTTCGTTCGTTCGTTCGTTCATTCATTCATTCACTCATTCATTCAATCATTCATTCATTTATTCACTCATTCATTCAACAAGTGAACAGTTCACATCTGTTGCACATAAAGTAGAAACTGAAGCAGACGTACTTGGTTTAAAACAAAGAGGTTATATAGATAGAGAGGTAATAACATTAAGAGCTCTGTGCTTCCAAAGAAGATGTTCTCACAAAGACGCGCATAAAGGTTGAGCTCTTTTCAGTGCTGCTCCAAGTGGTCATTTGTGGTAAGCAGCTGGCCCGTTCGAAAAATAATATGCACAGAAGCAGAGTGAGGTGAGAAACTCGTTTTTGCGCAGGTGGCTGAAGAGTGATTTTGCGAACACATTCTGATTTAGCTACATGATGGAGGCAAGCGCAACGAAGAGCAACGAAGAGCTAGGACCGCAGCACTCTGTGCCCTCACCTCTCTATCTATAGGGTGTGTACGCATGACG
This sequence comes from Ecdyonurus torrentis, assembly GCA_949318235.1. Classification (NCBI taxonomy): domain Eukaryota; kingdom Metazoa; phylum Arthropoda; class Insecta; order Ephemeroptera; family Heptageniidae; genus Ecdyonurus; species Ecdyonurus torrentis. The sequence goes on from OX439133.1 coordinate 2,051,430, forward strand.
TCATTCTGAATGCTTTTCGATGCTCATCTTGAGTAATGAATAACATTGCTCAGTGTAGGGCAAACATAGTTTTTTTTTGCTATTTTCTTTGGAAATTAGCTATTTTTTTATTATTATTATTTTTCTTGCATACTTGAGGTACTAATTCAACCTGTTAACAGCATCAATGCTCTCAAAAAAATCACGAAGTATTTTTAAACTGGCAAAATGTGCCATTTTCCTATACCAGCCAATGTTATTTAGTACTCACTTATGACGTCGACTTTAACATGAATGAAAACACCCTATAATAACTCTATGGTTTAAAATTGCTTAAAGTTGGTCTCGAATCAGTTGTTCCTGTATCACTATTTAGTAGCAGAGAACAGCTGCATATTTACAGACATCATTACTGATGCATATCCTTCACGTACGTAGGGTTACCGAGGTATCACGACGTTCATCGTTGACAAAGACACCCCAGGACTGAGCGTGGGCAAGAAAGAAAGCAAACTTGGCATCAGAGCTTCTAGTACGTGTATGGTTCACTTTGATGGAGTCAGGGTGAGTGTGGGGGCCATCTTGCTGGTCATATTTACATTGGTAACATAGGACTTGGCATCAGAGCTTCTAGTACGTGTATGGTGCACTTTGATGGAGTCAGGGTGAGTGTGGGGGCCATCTTGCTGGTCATATTTACATTGGTAACATAGGACTAACAGATTTGGACTGGTGGGAATTTATTACCAAATAATTTCATTAGTATATTTTGTTAACTCCTTTTTACCATTATTAGCGCTATTTTGAGTTTTTTTTTTTTTTTTTTTTAATTTATTAATGCCAAAAGAAAAAGGAGAAGGATTAACAAAAAATAGGCTATAATAATGTGACAATAATAATGGAACAAAAATCTATAAAGAAAAACTTTTTTAATCTCTACTGCGGCGGAATTTTAATTAAATATGGAGGGGGGATTCAATGACTCCTAAATTTGAATAACTTCTCAAAAATTTCCTTAAAAATACCCTCAAAAATCTCTCAAAGTCTAGTAAATTAATTTCTAAATAAGTTTGTTTTTTCTTCAATATTTATATACATAGCTACGGTATGTTAAATATTATTCCCCTATGCTCCACCATATATTTAAGACCACAAATATGGCGCCTGTCTCAACATGCTATCACGCTATAGGTACCAGAAAGCAACATCCTAGGAGAGTTTGGCAAAGGTTACCGCTACGCCGCTGGCATGTTGAACGAAGGTAGAATTGGCATCGCTGCACAGATGGTGGGGCTTGCACAGGGATGTTTTGACGCTACCATCTCGTACACCTTGGAGAGAAAGCAGTTCAAGCAACCCATTTTTGACTTCCAGGTACCAATTATAAATTTGCAGTGTTAAAGTAAGGGGGCACTTTTTTTTTTTTTTTTTTTTTTTTTTTTTTTTTTTTTTCATTTTAAATTTATATAAAAAAGTGGTGTTATAATTAATCTTAAGGTGTGCACACAGGTACTAGACAGGTGAGTTAAGTCTACCTCTATTAATGTTTGACTAACGCAAAAAGCTTTTTGAAGCTAAGTGGCTAAGGCTGCCACACTGGCTTAGTGATTGGCTGACACTTTTACTCTTATCTTATTTCATGATATGCAGAAATTTGCACTCTGTTATCTCAAAAAGTGTCAGTGAAAAAGCAATCAAAATTTCAGGATCAGTTTAAATTAGCTTAAATTATGCGCATATCAAATTTCATTGTGTTCTATGGATTGGGAATTTTTTTTATTTAACGGTGTTTTTGAATCTCCTATGCTACCCATGTTATTATTACTCAGCTCCTGATCCTTAGATTCTTATGAAATTTTGTATGTGGTAAAATAAGGACAATTTAAACTTACCCTGAAATTTTGAATGCAATATAACGGACAATTTTTATGATATTAACTATCATCATAAGACCTTAAGAAAAAAAAAAGAAGCTAGAAACAGCAGCATCTCTGGGCTTACTTAGCTGCACAGTAGAAGTTGTATGTAGAGGTGGAGCTAGGTGTCACGTGGCACACAGTTTAGTTATAATGTTTATATAAGTGTCGTACGTCATTGTAATGACATTATCAATATTAAAGAAGAGATTTACTTGAGCACATCACTGAGCAGTACAAGACTACACACTGCTCAGTGATGTGCTCAAGTAAATCTCTACTTTGATTGATAATGTCATTACAATGATGTACGACACTTATATAAACATTATAACTAAACTGTGTGCCACGTGACACCTAGCTCCACCTCTACATACAACTTCTACTGTGCACCTAAGTAAGGACAGCGCTGCTAATTATATTCCTTTCTTTATTATTGATCCTAACCATGATGGTTCTTTCATTGAATTGATAGATGGATAAATTAGTAACTTTTATTGTCATACTTAAACATTGTTAAATTAAAACATATATTTATAAATATAAAAATGAATAAAAAAGTATCTAAATTAAAAAGTATAAAACTGGGTAATTTGTTTGTTTATTATGTTTTCATTTTTATATAAAATGCTAGGAGAAAGCATACACTGGTCTTACCATAGTGAAGAGAGTCCCATAGTTCAGTGAAAATCTTGCTAGCACACATATAAAAACACATTGGAAATATTTCAGCAATAAACTACAAGAGAGATGAAGTGTCTTCATCAGTCCTTACAGACTTGGAGATCATTCACAGTTTCTCTCTAAGTCTGCAAGGATTGATGAAGACACTTTTAATTTCTCTTGTAGTTTATTACTGAAATATTTCCAATATGTTTTTAGATCTGTGCTAGCAAGATTTGTCACCAAACTATGGGACTATATCTCTTCACTATGCTAAGACCAGGGTATGCTTTCTCCAAGCATTTTATTTTAAATTTATTGGTAGAGATTTGAGAATTTTGAGTTATTTTTACTGTTATAATTTTGTTTGTATATGTTGCTGATGGTATGAATGTTCCCAGGGCATGCAGCACCAGATAGCTCTGGTAGCGACACAGATCGAGTGTGCACGTTTGCTGGTGTACAACGCTGCTAGACTGAGGGAGGAGGGGAAACCTTTTGTCAAGGAGGCGTCCATGGCCAAGTTCTTTGCATCAGGTCAGTCTGATACTTATACTGAGTGAGTTAGTGCATTTTACTGTCTTAAAACATGTAAAAGTATGTCTAGTATTCCACATTTAAATATTTGTGACCTCAGTGCAGTAGTTTGCTTAAAACACACTAACAAGTAAGTAGTGTGTTTGTGAGAAAACTACTGCACTGAGGTCACAAATATTTAAATGTGGAATACTAGACATACTTTTACATGTTTTAAGACAGTAAAATGCACTAATTTAACATTGTAGAAGCCTCTTGTTAGTGTGTTTGTGAGAAAACTACTGCACTGAGGTCACAAATATTTAAATGTGGAATACTAGACATACTTTTACATGTTTTAAGACAGTAAAATGTACTAATTTAACATTGTAGAAGCCTCTTGTTAGTGTGTTTGTGAGAAAACTACTGCACTGAGGTCACAAATATTTAAATGTGGAATACTAGACATACTTTTACGTGTTTTAAGACAGTAAAATGTACTAATTTAACATTGTAGAAGCCTCTTGTTAGTGTGTTTGTGAGAAAACTACTGCACTGAGGTCACAAATATTTAAATGTGGAATACTAGACATACTTTTACGTGTTTTAAGACAGTAAAAGGTTAATAAATCTCCAACATTTGTAAATTTTTTTTTTTTTTTTTTTTTTTTTTTTTTTGAAAAAGAAGTTTTAAAAAAATTGAAGTTAAAAAAAAGTAATAACAACACAAAGGTAAAACTACAATTTAATTCCATATTTGTCTCCCTATGAACAGAGGTAGCGACGCTAGCCACCAGCAAGTGCGTGGAGTGGATGGGAGGCGTTGGCTTCACACGTGACTACATCCAGGAGAAGTTCTACCGAGACTGCAAGATTGGCTGTATTTACGAGGGAACTTCCAACATTCAACTGAACACAATCGCTAAGTTACTGAAGCAAGAGCTGGCGTGAGGTCACAATTACTTGGGTATGAGTCTGTATGTGTGATGTCAAGTAACTTAATTACCTTGCAAAGTGATAATGTATATTTTTGAACTTAAAGTAACTATTGTCAATTGTGGGTGCATGGAACTTAAAAATGAGCTAAGCATAATTTTTTTTTTTTTTTTTTTTTCATAGATAAATTTAAAAATAAAAACTTAAAAGGTGTAGCTTGTACAAAAAAGTTGTGTAATATCCTAAAAAACCTGAAAATCAACGTTGATTTGGCCGTAGTCATTGATTTCTAATTTATTTTCCATTCACAAAATGCCACTGACGTCACAGCTCGCCCGGTTTTCGCGCACGTAAAACAAGCGAGCTGTGACGTCATTGCAGTGACCGTCAGTGGCATTTTGTGAATGGAAAATAAATTAGAAAACTATGACGTTCACCAAATCAACATTGATTTTCAGGTTTGTTAGGATATTACACAACTTTTTTGTTCAAGGTGTTCTACGCCTTAAAAAAATTCAAAAAGGTTAAAAAAAATCATAATAAAGACAAGAATAGGATCACAGGATAGAATTTCCTTACTTACTAAGGTGCACAGTAGAAGTTGTATGTAGAGGTGGAGCTAGGTGTCACGTGGCACACAGTTTAGTTATAATGTTTATATAAGTGTCGTACGTCATTGTAATGACATTATCAATCAAAGTAGAGATTTACTTGAGCACATCACTGAGCAGTGTGTAGTCTTGTACTGTACTGTGATGTGCTCAAGTAAATCTCTACTTTGATTGATAATGTCATTACAATGACGTACAACACTTATATAAACATTATAACTAAACTGTGTGCCACGTGACACCTAGCTCCACCTCTACATACAGCTTCTACTGTGCAGCTAAGTAAGCCCAGCGATGCTGCTATTTCTAACATTTTCTATATTATTGAAAACTTAGATAAAATAGAAAACATAAGTAAAAATAAGGGGGGGGGGGGGGGGAGAAAAGAAAAGTAAAAGAAAAAACTTGCCAAAACTGTTTTTCTAATATGATGTTTTTAATAGAAAAAAGGCAAACAAAAAGTTCTAAAATACTCAATCTTATAATGTTCATATAATGTAAAATTAGGAAAAATGCCTTTTTAAATATATGTTGGTATTTATTTATACTTAAATTTTAACTCAGGAAAAAAAATATATATATATCGATTGTGTTGCGAACAATATGTGTATCTCGTAGTTTGTCACGCTAAGCAAAATGTGTATCTCGTTTTTTGTCACGCTATGTAAAATGTGTAAGTCGTTCCCGAACGTAATGGAGATGGCGCTCGACTTACGCATTTTGCTTCGCGTGACAAAATACGAGATACACATATTGTTCGCAAATCGCAACACAATCGATATATAATTTTGATATCAAAATATCATCGTATTAAGCCATGTTTTCTTGTAACGTAAAAATTACGTGCATCAACGGATCATCAAAGTTGGAACAATGTAAACAAATGTTCGTTGACTTGTAATTTTGACAACCAATGTGAACAGCTTCATTTGTTTACATTGTCCCAACTTTGTTTATTCGTTGGCTCACATCAACGCACGTAATTTTTGCGTTACATGAAAACGCTACTTAATTATGTATGTGTGCCATATTTATACCTGCCTATTGGGGTACCTGTTTTTAAAGTTATTATATATATTGTATTTTTTGTGAAAATAATAATAAAAATATATTTTTGTTTGAAAAAAATAACTTTATTACATTTAAAATTCTCTAACTGCAAAAAGTGCATTGTTTATACTTGCATTATAAAGTATAGCAGATTTAATATGTTGTATAGCAGAGTTACTTTGCAACATGTCTAATTTATCAAAACTTATTGGAAATGATTTGTTTTCCTGTATATAACTAGTGCAAGTGGTTTTTAGATGAACTTTTTTTTAATTATTATTTTTTTAAATAAGACGTTGCAAAATTGTGTTTAGTGATAAAATAAACAAACTGACAGCTCAACAATACTAACAAAGTGCTAGCAGACGACTTAGTGTTCCTGTCTACATTTAACATGCTTTCTTATGGGGCAATGAAGCAGCTATAACTCAAATGTGAATTAATTTTCAGAGCTGAAATTTTTAGTGTAGCTTACTGAGCCTCAAAGCTATCGTTTTCCTGGATTTCAATCAATTTGATTAAAAATTATTTTTTCACCCAATTGACTTCAAATCCAGGAAAACTAAAGTTTTAAAGCATAGCAATCTACAGTAAAAATTTCAGCTCCGAGAAATAATTCTAACTCAAGTTATAGCTGATTCATTGCCCCATAAGAAAGCATGTTAAATGTAGACAGGAACACAAAGTCGTCTGCTAGCACTTTGTTAGTATTGTTGAGCTGTCAGTTTGTTTATTTTATCACTAAACCTACTTTTGCAACGTCTGCTATTAAATAGGAATTATTTTGCAAAGTCTGCTATTAAATAGGAATTATTAAATTAAAAGAAAAACAAAAAAATGCAGACAAATATTTTTCAAAAAAACACACAAATTTATTTACAATTCATCATGTTTCAATTCCATCAATACATTATAATATTCCTGAACTAATTCAGAAGCACACGGCCTTAAATTAGGCTCAATACTCATACACTTCCTATGCAAATTAAATAATCTATATTTAATCCACTCGTTACCAGTTACATTTAAAAAATTCTCACAAACCTTACCCGCTTTCCAAATATCAATTTTCTCATTATAACCAGGCATTAACGACTCATTAAATGGTCTATTAGGAAATGGCCACTTTTGTTCAGGGGCTACAAGTTCCCCTTCAATGGGCCCATGTCCACATATGACCCCTTTTGAGTCCCTAATCTCTGGCAATGCATCTAAATCATTCAAAACCAAATTCTGATTCTTATCTAATAATATCTGGCTTAGTAACTTTTTTATTGAGTTGGAATCACACATAATTCGAACATTTTTTAACGGACCCTCCCCGTGCAAAATTTTTAATATTTTTGCCCAATCCAAACACATTTGAATACGAAATTGAAAATTATCTTTAATTTTAGATTGAATTAACGTTAAATTTGCAATACTACCATATGGATGTAATTCCGTTAAAGTTAACGCTGGTTTTTGACAATAACCGATTAATCTAACAAAACCAGGATAACCGGAATATTCAAATAACATATTTTGCCCATGATGGAAATCAGTTTTAAATTTTGGATTATTTAATATGGACAAAGCAACGGAATAGTTCCCCCAAGTTGCGTTATAAACTGCTTTAACCCCACCAACCCCAATTAAATTTCCAACATTAATTTTACCTAATTGTGTACAATTAAGTAATGGTTCACATTTAGACATTAACGGTAATTTAAATTCACCTAACGGACATTCTCTACAATGTACAAAAGTAATTATGATAATTAAAAAAAAGTAAAGCCACATTATTATCCAATTACGAAAACCCTTAAAATAATTTTTTATACTTTTAAAATAGGCACTTTTTTTTTATTAATATTATTTTTTAAGCGTGTGCAATTTTATTTCATGTGCTAAAAAAATTGCCAATTATTATTCGTAATGAAAGGCGATTATTCACGATTTTTTTTAAATATTTGAAAGAATGCTTTTTAAACACCAAGAAAATCGTTTTTTTTTTTTTTTTACATAGGATTATGACCAATGAAGCCACGCGTTAGAAATGATAACTACAGGTAAAGTAGCTATCCAGGTAAATCAGTTTTTACCTGTATTTATTTATAGAAGCTTTAGATTTTGGTGGATAAATTTTAAATATTTGAAAAAAGTCGTTAAGTTACTAAAAAAAAAAAAAACTTTTGCGTATTTTATTTTTATTATTATAGACGGGAATTTTTTTAATATTTAAAAAGAAAAAACGAATTAAGACACTTTATAGCTATTAAAGATTTGAAATTCCATCTACGTTAATTTGTTTTTTTCTTATTTAGGATCATGAGGCAGTTTAAATCCAACTAAATTCGCGGTTTCTTCGATTGATCTTTCTCCCTTGCCGTGATACAAAGCTTTGATTTCTCTATATCTGCGAGTACTGGACAAATAACATGCGTAAGTGTCGACCAAATAGTTCATTTCCTGGTGCTCCTTACATAGCAGTTCATCCGTCACTTGGTGCTTACGATACTGAGCGAATATGTGGCGAGTAACCAGAGAATCTTGCAATTTTTTATCACTTGTCGTCTTGCGAATTTCACTTAATACACGACGTAAAGATCTAGTTGCCATTTTTAATATAGGACCGATTTTTTTTAGAACGATTTTTTTTTTAAATTTTATTTAAGAAATCTTATTTTTTATTTTATTTATTTATTTTTTTATTAATTAGTATGATAAAGTTTTGAAGTTATAAAGAAATTTTGAAAAAAGATCGCAAATTTTGCTGAAAACTCAAATACTATAACGCTGTAGAAAACTGATATTTTAAGCTCAAATTTTTATTGCTTTTTATGCTTTAAAAAGTGGCTGCTTTTTTATATGATTGTATGCACGAGTTTAAAATTTAGAAATTTTAATTTAAATTACAAATATTTGGGACAAAAATTATAAATTGGGACAAATAAAGCTGTAGCTAAAATATTAACGGTTGATTAACTATAGTTTTGCAACTTTAAGAAATAAAAGGCAAAATATTTGCAAAATTGGGTTTTAAAAATAAATTTAATTGAAGAATTTAATTGGCTTTTCTTTTTTAGGTAGATTTAATATTAATTGAGGATTATTTTTCTTAAATTAATTACAAATTGAGTTTAATTATATAATAATTAAATTTCAGTTAATTTAATTAAATTGTCCTTTAATTAGCACACCGGTATCGTTTTCTGGGTAAACAGGAGGTAGAGAATTGATATTCCAAAATTCACCGTTAACACTGTCAATGTTAAATATATGGAACGCTAAGTCGTTGAATATGTCTTTAAATCTGAACGAATTCACCAATTCGTATTCCGTCGTATAAGGCGAAATTTTCAAAATATATTCCGCAGACTGAATGAGGCAGGTTGGGTTAAATATCACTTTGAGAAAACTATTGCCCAATACGATGCAATTTTTAATATCAGAATCCCAATTTGCCCATAAGAAATTGTTCGTTAATTGTTTAGGACAATGTGGTGCAAAAACTAACGTACAGATTTCAGGATTTAATTTTCGTTTACCTTCCTCGTTTTCAGTAATTAATTCACAATTAAGTTCAGGAATTAATTGTTTTTCAAGTCTGCAGAACAGAGGGTCGTACGCTAGAACGCTGCACTGGTATTTGTCTTTGAGGGCAATTAGGAAGCCCAATTGATATCGGGCTGTTAGGCAAGTAGAGAAACGTCCAAGTCCGTAGCACAAGATTTCTTGTATGGAAGATTGGCCAATGTTTTCTAGGGCTTTCTCAATGGTTTTCACCGCACAGGAGAAGAATTTGGAACTTTGGATTTCCTTTGTAGCCTTTGTTATTTGTCTGTGAACAGAAATACACCAGGATTACATTGCACTGGCTACTGAATCTGCTAACTTTTATACAAATCAATATTGATTGATGTTAGCAGCTTCAGTAGCCAGTTCATTGAAATCAGCTCGTCACCAGGATTACATTGAACTGGCTACTGAAGCTGCTAACTTGTATACTGTATACAAATCAATAAGATCAGAAAAAAAGTAAGAGGTTTTTACTAAGCTAAATAGAAATTGTCATTTTTCCCAAGTCCCCTATGGTAGGTTCTAACCGCTTACATCTACTTATTTCACTGTAAAATGGGCATAACAAATTTCGGCAGTTCTGAAAGCCTTATGCTAATTTCAATAATTTCTCTCTTATCTCTTGATCACGGGTCCTGAAATTTTTATTATGGGTAGTTGTAACTATGGACTTGAAAATGGTATAAAAATTGGGAGGTTAGAATTTAAAACTCATAAAAACAACCGTTAAAGAAACATAAAATACTTAAAACCTCACTATAATAAATTTCTATTACAATCATGAAAATTCATTCATCCAGTATCTAATTATTATTTTAGTCTACTAACTGGCATATAAATATGTTAACCAATAATTAATATTGATATTCAATGGCATACTTACTTTACAATAACTTCTTTAGGTAAAGAAGTCTCGTAAGTTCGATTTGTACAATCTTTACCGGCGAGAAATTCAAATGGTATCGATGTCGATTTTTGATGTTTTCCAGAACGAGTTTTACGTGTTACTAATGTAAAACCGTCTTCAGAATCTTCTAAAATCAAAGAAAAATACGTTATATTATATTTTAAATATTTAAAAACTACAGAAATATGTATAATCAGTTCACAGAATTTTTTTTTACGTTCTAAACCGATTGCGTCACCTTGCCATATGCAAAGGTCACAAGGTAATTTAAGTCTTGATTTTTGATTAAAAAAACGTAATTTTTTAGTTTTGTAAAACAAATATTTTAAATTCTTTAAATCAATTAAATCAAAATATAAAAATTAGTGCATAAAATGATATTTTTAGAAATATTTACCGAAAAAATCTGAACCAAACGAAAAAATGTCGAGAATGTACTCACCATTTTTCATTTGTTTTCAAAATAAATAAACTTTTTTAAATGAAATAAAAAGTAATTTGAAATTAAAATAAACTAATAAATTACAGTAAATGTTAAAAATTATCAAATATTTGATTATATAACGTAAAAATTAAATATTAATAACTTTTTGCTAAAATTTTGGCATCCGACATTTATTTTTAATAAAATTTGTTCGTAAATTTGTAAGGGTAACTATAAAAGCTGCGTAGAAATAGAAAATCTATAATAACAAATTAAGTTCTGCGCAGGCTTTTTTTATGTCCATAAGACATATTATGCGCATTTTTTTGCGCAGCTCTTTAAAAGTAACCAGCTGAACTTTGTCGTCTGCTAGTGCTAGCTGAATGCAGTAGTTGAGAAACCTTTCTAAAGTGCGTATTGTTGAAGTTTTTTTCTTTGTTAAGAATTTTTTTAAACTGATTGCGACATATTTATCATTAATATAAGGTAAGAATATTTGACATAAATACCTATTTAATACATTTTAATTGTTATACTTGCGCTTGTTTATTGTAAATACGAGAATTTTGCGATGTCATTTTTAAAATCGATTTTTTTCTTTAATGCAAATTTTTTATGTTTTTAAAAAAAAAAAAACATTTTGTTTTAAATGTTAAATTGAATTTGCATTATAATTATTTTTAAGTTATTTTTAAAATAAATTAAAAATATATAATGTTTTTTTTATTATTATTATTATACTGTATGTAGAATTTTAGACTTTTTTTTTGCGTAATTTTTTAAAAATACATTTTTTTCGTCATTTTTCAAATAATTCCTACAAAAAAACAGTTAAATTATTATATTTATAGATAAATATTTATTATTAATAAAAGATTGATAAATTTTTATTGTTATTGCGTCATATTATACCTTGAATTTTGTCAATTCCCTGGCCGAAAATATAAAATATAGGCTAACCCGCATTACAACAGTGATGAAAAAGTTGCCTAATTTTTAGGGGCTATATCATATTGAATTTGTATATCAATTTTTAAAGAAATTGTTGGCTTCTACTGCTTTTTTTATGGAAAAACAATTTTGCTTATTAATTTTAGTAACGATGCAAAATTTAGTCGTGAATTCGTTGCAAATTTAAAGTTGTTTTTATTTATTTTTATTTTCTTGCACAAAAAAATCAATAAATAAATTACTATTGTATGTAATTTACAATATCGATCTATTTACACAACTTCTATTTTCAAGATTTGATTTTTACTTTAAACTTTTATACTCTTAAAATGTATATTTTAAATTATTTTTGGAAATCTTGAAAAAAAAAAAAGTTATCTTTAACGTGTTTGCTTCCTCAGTTTTAGTTGCAGCGTAATTTAAAACTTAATAACAAAGAAAGTAAGACTCTTTTTTTTTTTTTTTTTTTTTACTTTCCGTATCCGCTCGTCTATGCAGGAAAAACATAACATTATAATAATTATGTATGCTAATTATGGATTTCAAAACGTAATCTACGCTGCATTGCAAACTTGCTATATTGTAAAGCACAAATGTTTGTTATTTTGTAATAACTAATAACATAAGAAATTATGCTGAACATATGTTAAGTATTATGTTATGTAGTATAATCAGTATAATCACTGTACAATATAGCATACATTATGTTGTTATGTTATGCATAAGTGACTGCATTGAGCTAGCATAATTTTGGCCGTGTCGTCGTGTGCTGCTTCATTAAAAAAAAACAAAAAAAAAAACACGAAACAATAAAAGAGACAATGATTTTTAGGTGTGTTTGTGTTTTATAACTTTTGGTGTCAAAATGTTTATAGCAAATTAAAACTATAGATAAGTTTTTCACAATGAAATTTCTGTATCAAAGAGAGAGAGAGACAGTATTAATTTGTAATATTATTAGTATTAATAATGAGGCGTGAAATTTAGGCGTGAAAATTGAAGAGCGTAAAATTTCGGCTTTCGTCTTTTGTCACTCTGCTCTCGTCCTTCTCTCTCTCTCTCTCTCTCTCTCTCTCTCTCTCTCTCTCTCTCTCTCTCTCTCTCTCTCTCTCTCTCTCTCTCTCTCTCTCTCTCATGTATTTATCACTGCGAAAAAGAGTTGGCTTCTTGCCAAATTTTTACTGATATATTTAAGTTTAAAAAAAAAATGGAGTAAAAAATATTTATGATAATTTATTGACACTAAAAATGAGGTACTGCGGTAATGTCACTTTTTTTTTTTTTTTTTTTTTTTTTTTTTTTGCACAAAGATTACGTCAAATGTAATATTAAGCGGGTCACTTAACAATTTTACAAAGTCATCTTACTTTTTTCGAGTTAAAAAAAAAACGATGTTTTTTCCCTATAACGTGATTTTTTTTATTTATTAAATGCCAAATCCGATATACAAAATTGAATTTTAAATTATATTATTATTATATTTTTTAGTTATATATTTTTTCTATAATCTGATGATCACTGGTGCTAAAACTTTGTACAAAATAAATTACACGTTCATAATTTAGTAAAACATAATATAATATATGAAAACTACAGCAAAAATTACGTAATTTATGTTGTATATATATCATTACAGTATAGTATAGGGTGTGTGCGCATGACGTCATTCTGAGTGCTTTTCGATGCTCATCTTGAGTAATGAATAACATTGTTCAGCATAGGACAAACGTAGTTTTTGGCTATTTTCTTTGGAAAATTAGCTTTTTTTTTTTTTTTTTCTCTCTCGCATATATACTTGAGTTACTAATTCAACCTGTTAACAACATCAATATATGCTTTCAAATAAATTGCGAAGTATTTTTAAACTGGCAAAATTTAAAATTTACCATTTTCCTATACCGGCTCACGTTGTTTAGCACTCACTTATGACGTCGACTTTAACATGAATGAAACTTCCCTATTAATTTACGTATATATATAATTAATTTTTTACGTGTATTTGGGACATTATTATATATATTATATAGTTTTGTTTAAGCATAAATTATGTTTTGTATACATAAATGTTGCTGAAAACAGGCAATTAATGTAGTTTAATTATCATATTATTGAATGTAAATCATGATAATGTTCTCAGATCAGATGTCGTCCCCCTGCACTGAGAACGGCTCAGCCAGTCCTGAAGAAGAGAGCAGTGACTTCACCAGCCCCAGTTGTATAATTGTTAGGTATATTTCTACATAGAATGCTCCAATGTTCTCAGATCAGATGTCGTCCCCCTGCACTGAGAACGGCTGGCAGCCAGTCCTGAAGAAGAAAGCAGTGACTTCACCAGCCCCAGTTGTATAATTGTTAGGTATATTTCTACATAGAATGCTCCAATGTTCTCAGATCAGATGTCGTCCCCCTGCACAGAGAACGGCTCAGCCAGTCCTGAAGAAGAGAGCAGTGACTTCACCAGCCTCAGTTGTATAATTGTTAGGTATATTTCTACATAGAATGCTCCAATGTTCTCAGATCAGATGTCGTCCCCCTGCACTGAGAACGGCTGGCAGCCAGTCCTGAAGAAGAAAGCAGTGACTTCACCAGCCCCAGTTGTATAATTGTTAGGTATATTTCTACATAGAATGCTCCAATGTTCTCAGATCAGATGTCGTCCCCCTGCACTGAGAACGGCTGGCAGCCAGTCCTGAAGAAGAAAGCAGTGACTTCACCAGCCCCAGTTGTACAATTGTTAGGTATATTTCTACATAGAATGCTCCAATGTTCTCAGATCAGATGTCGTCCCCCTGCACTGAGAACGGCTCAGCCAGCTGAAGAAGAGAGCAGTGACTTCACCAGCCCCAGTTGTATAATTGTTAGGTATATTTCTACATAGAATGCTCCAATGTTCTCAGATCAGATGTCGTCCCCCTGCACTGAGAACAGCTCAGCCAGTCCTGAAGAAGAAAGCAGTGACTTCACCAGCCCCAGTTGTATAATTGTTAGGTATATTTCTACATAGAATGCTCCAATGTTCTCAGATCAGATGTCGTCCCCCTGCACTGAGAACGGCTCAGCCAGTCCTGAAGAAGAGAGCAGTGACTTCACCAGCCCCAGTTGTATAATTGTTAGGTATATTTCTACATAGAATGCTCCAATGTTCTCAGATCAGATGTCGTCCCCCTGCACTGAGAACGGCTCAGCCAGCTGAAGAAGAGAGCAGTGACTTCACCAGCCTCAGTTGTATAATTGTTAGGTATATTTCTACATAGAATGCTCCAATGTTCTCAGATCAGATGTCGTCCCCCTGCACAGAGAACGGCTCAGCCAGTCCTGAAGAAGAAAGCAGTGACTTCACAAGCCCCAGTTGTCAGGAAGATCATCCACAACATGTCAATCTCAACACCAAGACACCCTCGGAGACCGGAAGTGACTTCAACCCTAGGAAATGGTACAGGAAAGCAGAGCATCGGTGAGTTTGAATTTTGTTTTTATTTCAGGGATTTTTTACATACTGATTTGAATAAATCAACATTCAAACCTTTCATTGCAAGATTGCAATAAACATTTTTTAATTATTATTACACGGTGTATACCTTATGATTTTTAGATAAATTACAAAAGTTTAAATTTATTTGAAAGTTACGTAATTCATTAAAAATTCTCCATGGTATATATGTTATTACGTGCATTTTTTTAACTTTTAACCCATGTTGCATTCCCTCTCGTATTTATTTTTTTTCTGGACTGTATATGGGATTTAAAAAGCTATATTATGCTATATACTTTTTTTTATATATAATACATGTAAATACTATATACATATGTATATTATACTAAATGTATATACTTTATAAAAAAAGTCTTCTAATACTTTTTACTGTTTTAAAACACTTCAGTAAATCGTGTCTTGTATTCCATTTTTATTATTATTAGTATTAATATTTCTAAGCTTGCCATATGGTATATAATGGTGTTATAGTTTTTCATCTCTCTCTCTCTCTCTCTCTCTCTCTCTCTCTCTCTCTCTCGATCTCTCTCTCTCGATCTCTCTCTCTCTCTCTCTCTCTTTCTTTCTTTCTTTATTATTTTCTACTTCTCAAAAGCTCATATGCACGCTAAGAAGAGCAAGCAGGCTTCTAAAATATTTCCGCTAGCGTCAGATGAAAATAAAAGAGAAATAAGTAGATCAACTACAAAACAATGTACTCTTTTTTTTTTTTTTTTTTTTTTTTTTTTTTTTTTTTTTTTGCAATTGCTACTTTTATTATTTTTATTTTCTGCTAGCGCTCGCGTGTTTTTGCAAGCAGTAGGTCAGTGAGTGATAAAGTCAGCAGCCATATGTTTATTACACGATATCAAGGATGTTAAGGTTTAAAAACACAAACTTTAAGTTTTAAAGTAGATCTCTTGGAAATTATGTAAATATTTATTTTTTACATTAAAAATATTCTCTCTCTCTCTCTCTCTATCTCTCTCTCTCTCTCTCTCTCTCTCTCTCTCTCTCTCTATCTATCTATCTCTATGCGATTTCAATGAAGGTTACTGGTGAAGCGAACCAGCAATTGATGGATATTATGAAAAAAAAAAAGTGCCCCAATAATTTTATATTTAAGGGATCTTTCTAGTTTTAAGCGTGTTTTTGTGAGAAAACTACTGCACTGAGGTCACAAATATTTAAATACGGAATACTAGACATACTTTTACATGTTTTAAGACAGTAAAATGTACTAATTTAACATTATAGAAGCCTCTTGTTAGTGTGTTTGTGAGAAAACTACTGCACTGAGGTCACAAATATTTAAATGTGGAATACTAGACATACTTTTACATGTTTTAAGACAGTAAAATGTACTAATTTAACATTGTAGAAGCCTCTTGTTAGTGTGTTTGTGAGAAAACTACTGCACTGAGGTCACAAATATTTAAATGCGTGGAATACTAGACATACTTTTACATGTTTTAAGACAGTAAAATGTACTAATTTAACATTGTAGAAGCCTCTTGTTAGTGTGTTTGTGAGAAAACTACTGCACTGAGGTCACAAATATTTAAATGAGGATTACTATAAGTAATAAAAAAGAAATAAAGCCACCAATAACCTCCATTTAAGCAAGATGTAAACATGTAAGACACATTACTTTGACTCCATCTTAATATATTACGTCATTTATTCTCTTGATTAAAAAACAGGATATGAATAATAAGAAACGTCGTTATAATTATGCTGTCTCATACAGTACATATATATATATATAAATTATGATGTCTGCAGTATTTTGGTTATATAATAACTACAATCAATATATGACTTGCTTATATATAAGTATACACATGTGAAGTGAAGTGATATAGGAGAGAATATTGATATCTTTTTTATATATTATTTGTGTACTTGCTTTGGCAATATTTGTGGCTGAAAATACGTAGGACAGTTAAAAAAATAAATATATAGTAAAAATGAAGCTTATCGGCTTATAGCGCGCGGGGAAAGCTAAAAGTCTCCAAATTTAATATTACGCATGGGGAAAAACACTTTTTTTTTTTTTTTTTTTTTTTTTTTTTTTTGCGATGTTTGATAAAACTTCTTTTCCAATTTCGGAGAAATTAAAATGAAAAATATTAAACATAATTTTCAGAGTGTTTTAAGTTAAATGAATTTTTTAAGAATTTTTTAAACCGATCGATGCCAGTCGTAAATAAATTAAATAGATGAAAAAATTTCTTTGTGAAAAACAAAAACAAAACAAAACTGTTTCTTGTGATAATGTTAAGACTGCTGTTGAGAGTGCTTAATTGCATTAAATTTCATATAAAAAATTTGACGCCATGTATGGGCACTATACATGGGCAATAGATCGCAAGTTTAAATTTTTTTTTTAATTTTTTTTTTGAGAGCATTAATGCTAGTGATAGGAAGAATATATTAAGTGTGCGTAAAAAATTATAAAAAAAACAAAGAAAAAGCCAAAAAAGTGTATATAGAGTGTGTGTCTATATATAGGGTGTATGCATTCATGTTAAAGTCGACACCATGTTGGATCACTCAATAGCATGGGTGGCATAGGAAAATAATTCCTCTTTTGCAATTTTTAAAACACTATGCAATATTTTTGAAAGCATTATTGATGCTGCAAATATGTTGAATTAAAGTATATCTCAATTATATGAGAAAAATAACAATAACACAAAAATATAAGCGCATTTCCCAAAGAAAATTGTCTGAAATGAAGTTTGTTCTATGCTCAGAAATGTTATCTATATGTGCATTGCGCATAACGTCATGTTGAATGCGCATTGACGCCATACTGGAGCAATAATGAACAAAATTGCTCAGCACCGAACAAACCATGTTTTTTTACTATTTCCTTCACGGAAAATTAGTGAATCTTATTATTATTTTTCTTACATATACTTGAAATTTAACCTGTTAACAACATCAATGCTCTCAAAAATATTGTTAAAACTTGGAAAATGTGTTATTCCATACTAACCCATGTTATTTAGTACTCACATATGACAACGACTTTCATGCGAACATCCTATAGACCCCTTTCACATACTTGTGCTTTGGCGCCATGTTTATGGTGCCTATTGCATTGGCCAGCATAGGGAAACATCATTTTCTCTTATTTTTTGCATAATTAAAAGCGTTTATCAACTGAAAGCATTTGAGGAGCTAGAATTAAGGTTTAAGATCGTTCTGTAAAGTAAAGTGAATCTCAATAACAGTGATTGGCTGACCAACAAAATAAGACACATTCATTTGGTTGATTTTTTTTTTTTTTTTTTTTTTTTTTTTAGACGATAAAAGTGAGTCTCATATTGAGACTGGAACTTTTTTTGGGAAGTTTCTTTTATTCTCATCAAGTTCAAAGTTCTAAAAGAAGAAATATAACAATGATCGACCATATGTATAAATGTAGTAAACAGGTAACGACGTCATAACCAGCTGTTTTTAACAAAGGAACATTTTCGAGGCTGGTTCAATATTTGTGTGTATAGAACGAGCTGTAGATTGAGGTTTGAAGTTTTGTTTGCTATTAAAAAATGTTTTTCCTATGCTAGCCTGTGTATTCCTGACCACCAAAATGGCGGCTCTTAATTATGAGTGGAAGCGATCTATATGATACACGTGTGGGCTACAGACCCTCATAACAACAATAGTTACACAACAATGAGTTGATACAAGTACAATAATAAAGATATGTGCTCTATTTTGATGATCTTTGACCTCTCTCTCCTTACGTCTTTCTTATCTCCAATATATAACTCATTTTGTTTTCATACAACATTACAACATTTTATATTTATACATAATATGATGGTTATACTGCAGTATAGGGATTGTTAACGTAATCTATCACTCAAAAAAAAAAAAAAAAAAAAAAAAATGGTGCATTACTTACTTTACTTATACGAATCCTATATAATAACTTATTTAAGATAAACACTTTGAATTATTATGAACAGTAAAAAAAAAAAAAAAAAATATTATGTTATATTATATATATATATATAATATATATATATATATATATATAATATATATATATATATATATAATATATATATATATATATATATATATATATATATATATATATATATATATATATATATATATATATATATATATACAGGGTGTTTATAAAAAAACGCACGATTTAAATCTTAAATTTAGACATGAAGGTAAGTGAGAAAAATAATGTTTTATACATCAAATGAAAGCCTCAGTTTTGACATTTTTAAAAATGTGCGAAGTTTTATTTTTCGTCAAATCGTTTATTTTTTATTCGCGAAATGGCGCAAAATGCCAAATTGCCAAAACGCCCGCCTTTTTTCTTGCATTTTCAAGCGTGTTTTTTCTCACCAAGCGAAAACATAAAATGTTTACTGATCAACACAAGGCACAGTGCGTTCTTTGGTATGAAAACTCAAAGTCTCCTACGGCAGTTCAAAGGACATATCGTGTTACATATCAAGTGGATTAACTAACTTGGGGAACAGCATAAATATAAACTATGCTGCTCAACACAATTTGTCACATTTTTTTCTTAGTGTAAATGTAAAGTGTGCGGTGGTGGTACACAGTACATAACTGGACGATCTTGTCACGAGTTAATTATAGTTTGAAGTGAAGATATTAATAGACGACTTTGCCAATTACTTATGTAACTTACAAATATTTGAGGTTTATTTTTGTTCATATTTCATATACGTACAGTATTATATAGTATAATGTGTTGGCAATTAACTTTGCTAAATCTTTGTAAGAATAAGTAACTAATGCTTCTGACCGGCCATTTCAGTGCCCCCTAATTTTCATAAATTACTATGGCGCAGATATAGAAGTCCACTTTTGAGTGTAAAAAGCACTCTGAAAACGGGAGTCGGAAGGTTTGACTTTCTTGTGATAGCTCAATATAATGTTATTGAGTATCTTAATTTATGCATTAGCCTTCGCAAATATAAATATTATAATTAAAAATAACAAATTAATGTTGTGTTGATGATCAGTTGGCTTTGAATAATTTTTTAGCGGCAAAAGATCACTAATTTTATAATTACCTTAATAGAGCTGCGCAGAAACATATTCCGTTTACAGCCGTGGCAATGCGCAACATATTTCGACACTTCTTGCAGTTATGAACGCACAGTGTTGCCATGGGCGGAACGGAGCGGGGAGCGGAATAAAAGAACGCAAAATGGATGCCGCTCATGTTGATGCAGCCGCGGTAAGCTGAAATCGAGTCTCGGCATCTATGTTACGCATTATAGTGAGTAATTAAACTATTATTGATTAACCTCTAGTATATTTTGATTACCAAATAAGATTGTTTAGAAGCAATATTATGCTCAAATTGCCAGTCACACAAAACCAGCTGACGAAGTAGCATTCGCTTCGTTTTTGTTTTTATTGGCTCTGTTCGACAACGGCAAGATGTTAAAAAAATATGTTGCGCATTGCCACACGCTATAAACGGAAATATGTTTCTGCGCAGCTCTATCTAAACTAATGATAATATTAATGATCTTTAATTATTCAAAGCCAACGATCATTAACACAACATTAATTTGTTATTTTTAATTAAAATATATAGACATTTGCGAAGGCTAATGCATAAATTTAGATACTCAATAACATTATTGAGCTATCACAAGAAAGTCAAACCTTCCGACTCCCGTTTTCAGAGTGCTTTTTACACTCAAAAGTGGACTCCTATATCTCCGCCATAGTAACTCATGAAAATTAGGGGGCACTAGCACTGACGACGTCATGGCCGGTCAAAAGCATTCAGGGGGTAGGTGAACGACTGATATCTCGCAAACTAGGCGGTCGCTATAATTATAATATAAACACAAAGTAAAGAAGAAATGGCACTTAAAAGTTCAGTTATGTCTAAAATGTGAAAACATGATCAAATATTTAAGTTATTACACTTTAAAGATTACATGTAAATGTGGAAATTCAAATTTTAGCGACAAATTTTATTCAAATTGTATTTTTATATATATATATATATATATATATATATATATATATATATATATATATATATATATATATATATATATATATATATATATATATATATATATATATATATATATTTTTGCAAGTTATGACGATATATATATAGCCATATTTATTTACACTAGAGCTGTGGAAAATCGTTAATATCTTCAAACTGATAGATCGAAAAAAAAAAAAGCGGCTCGGTTAAGTTGAACTTTAGCTATTTACGATTATAATTACAATTTTTACGATAAAAAATCGATATTGTTCTTTTTCTATTTTTTTTCCATGCTTCTTGATCTTGAGTATTTAAATTTTAACTTATTTATAGCATCAATGCTCTCAAAAATATTGCTATAAAGCATTTTTAAATTGGCAAAAATGTGACAATTTTTCATTTCTTGGTCATGTGTTATTTAGTGCTCAAATTTGGCGTTGACTTTTACATAAATGCATATTAAAAAAAAAAAAAAGAAAAAAAAAAAGTAAATTCAATCATCGATAAAATAAAAAGTGACAAAGATGATCATCATATTTGTGGTGTCTTCACAAAAAGTCTCGCTCAGTCAGTTCAATCACTGCATGCATGAATGTTGCAGACGAGCAGATACGTGAAACACTGCCTTGCTCTGCTTTGCTTTGCTTCCTGGTTATATTGCACGCTACACTTCGCCTCAGATAAAAGTTCACGTTTTTATCACTGCAACTTTTTTTCTCTCTCTTTATTTCTTATCAATGTAGCGCACTGTTGCCAAGCTGTCTCTGGCTTCATCTTTAATACGTTTATAAAATATACCTATTTGTTTTATTTATTTATTTATGTATTTATTTATTTATTTATTTATTTATTTATTTATTTATTTATTTTCTTATTTACTTATTTATTTACTTTATTCTTTACCGGGTTAAAAACCACTATGCAATATTTTTGAGAGCATTGATGCTGTAAATATGTTGAATTAGTATCTCAAGTATGTGAGAAAAATAACAATAAATTAACTGATTTCCCAAAGAAAATTGCTTTAAAAGAAGTTTGTCCTATATTCTGAGCAATGTTATTTACTACTCCAGTATGGCCTCCAAGCGCATTAAATATGACGTCATGCGCATACACAGATACACCCTATACTATTATATGCATAATATTGTATTCAAGGTTCCCAGTTTCACAATATTTAAGTACTATTTACATTCTTATTAATACCATATTTACATAAAAGGAATTTATTCCACATAAAACATGCCGCATATTTTTTGTTATTATATTATCTTACATACAACTATGAAATAATAAAATATATATTGAGACCCATTATAGCCTCTTCAGTTCACGAATTTTTTAAATAATTATTTCAGTGTCGTAAATTTTAACGATGTTTTTATGCAGTTCTCAGAATGACAAAAATGTGTCTCTTTGTCAAAAATGTTTTCTTGTTTTTTCCTTTTTCATACAGTCACGGACCTTCTACCCACTCTACATTTTGCTCAAAATAAAGTAAAAAATCGCGTAAATTTGGGGGCGTTTTCTGGTCCAATTTTTGTATTTTTATCTCAATTTTTTCTAGTTTTTCTTTCTATTTTTCATTGAATTATCTTATGTACACTGTATTGAATACTTGGGCTAAAGAGGAGAGGCAGTTGATTGGTTGGAAGTTATCGGATTAAAAAAATGTTTAAAAAAGACTTAAAACACGTCAAAATATGTCCAGTATTTGTCATTAAAATTTTTCCTAAAACGGTGGAGTAGTTTTCTACAAAATCGCAAAAAAAATAAAAAAAATAAAAAAAAATAAAAAAAAACGTGTTTTTCCCCATAAGCGTTATGTTAAATTAGGGGACCCTTAGCTTTCCCCGCGTCTCCCCGAGCGCTAAACCGATAAGCTCCATTTGTTACAACAAGTGTATAGGTCTTGTCATTAACATTCAAGTGAAGAATAATATTTTTTTCATTATAATTCAATTTACAGTATAATAGTTATCAGTGGTCCCATCGCCTATCGCAATATTTAGACGTTTTCCTGTTTTCAGAACTAATATCAGAAATATTGAAAATAAGGAATACTTAGACATACTTTTACATGTTTTAAGACAGTAAAATGTACTAATTTAACATTGTAGAAGCCTCTTGTTAGTGTGTTTGTGAGAAAACTACTGCACTGAGGTCACAAATATTTAAATGTGGAATACTAGACATACTTTTACGTGTTTTAAGACAGTAAAATGTACTAATTTAACATTGTAGAAGCCTCTTGTTAGTGTGTTTGTGAGAAAACTACTGCACTGAGGTCACAAATATTTAAATGTGGAATACTAGACATACTTTTACGTGTTTTAAGACAGTAAAATGTACTAATTTAACATTGTAGAAGCCTCTTGTTAGTGTGTTTGTGAGAAAACTACTGCACTGAGATCACAAATATTTAAATGTGGAATACTAGACATACTTTTACGTGTTTTAAGACAGTAAAATGTACTAATTTAACATTGTAGAAGCCTCTTGTTAGTGTGTTTGTGAGAAAACTACTGCACTGAGGTCACAAATATTTAAATGTGGAATACTAGACATACTTTTACGTGTTTTAAGACAGTAAAATGTACTAATTTAACATTGTAGAAGCCTCTTGTTAGTGTTTTTGTGAGAAAACTACTGCACTGAGGTCACAAATATTTAAATGTGGAATACTAGACATACTTTTACATGTTTTAAGACAGTAAAATGTACTAATTTAACATTGTAGAATCCTCTTGTTAGTGTGTTTGTGAGAAAACTTCTGCACTGAGGTCACAAATATTTAAATATGGAATACTAGACATACTTTTACATGTTTTAAGACAGTAAAATGTACTAATTTAACATTGTAGAAGCCTCTTGTTAGTGTGTTTGTGAGAAAACTACTGCACTGAGGTCACAAATATTTAAATATGGAATACTAGACATACTTTTACATGTTTTAAGACAGTAAAATGTACTAATTTAACATTGTAGAAGCCTCTTGTTAGTGTGTTTGTGAGAAAACTACTGCACTGAGATCACCAATATTTAAATGTGGAATACTAGACATACTTTTACATGTTTTAAGACAGTAAAATGTACTAATTTAACATTGTAGAAGCCTCTTGTTAGTGTGTTTGTGAGAAAACTACTGCACTGAGGTCACAAATATTTAAATGTATACGATATGTAAGCGACAAAGACTATGAGAGATATTGATGCGAGTATTCCTCACGTCTGCACATTACTCTAATTATGTTACACCTCTTACTTCCGCTCCGTATTGTTATTGTGTTAATATTGAGGTCGTCTCATAGCCATATAAATATATTTAATACACAGAGATATAGAGAGGGCAGATATTATAAAGATACACTAAAAAAAAAAAAAAAAAAATGAAATGAAAATCACGTAAATTTCAATAATTTAAACCTGAAACAATTTAATGATATATAGACAGGTTGTACTCATATTTAAGAGCTGCGATTTTTTAGGTCAGGAATAAATAGGCCATGCTTAGGAATAGCGTCATTTTTATATTTTTAATAGCGAAAGAAGCTAAAAACCTCAAGCAAAGCCTTATTTCTAGCTTCTAATATATTTGAAGAATATGAGAAAAATTTGGTCATTTAAAAATAAACTCACTTTATATGAAAAATTAGGAAAAATGATGTTTCTTCTATGCTGGATAATGCATTAGGCACCACAAACATGGCGACAAAGCGCAAGGAAGTGCAAGGGGTCTATATGCACGGAAAACATAAATGACGTAATTTATGTCATATTATAGCATAAATAATGCTTAATTAAAATAACATAAATAATTATGCTATATTGCATAATAATTATGCTATATAACAAAGTTATTATTCTGTATAGCATAAGTTACGCTGTATTGAACAAATTATGCTAAAAATAAGCTACCATAATTATAATGTATTTATGTTTATACGTGTAGAATCTGGCAATTAAAATAGCTAAATGTTAAATTGGAACAGATATTGATATATATATATTACTAATAGGGTGTAGAAATGCGCATGACGTCATATTTAAAGCACTTCGACGCCATACTGTAGTAACATTGCTCAGTATATGACAAATTTCATTTTTACCTATTTTCTTTGAAACATCGATTAATTTTTTAATATATTATTCTCACGTACTTTTAAAATTGAAGATATTATATAACAACATCAATATGCTCTTAAAAATATTGCTTATAGTTTTTAAACGGCGCAAAATATGAAATTTTCCTATGTGGTCCATATTAGTTAGTGATCCAACATGGCGTTAACTTAAACTTGAATGCATACACCCTATGTAATACTTAACGCAGGTGACATGTCATCTGATTTTGCAACATTTTTGCTGGTAATGGTATAAAAAAATATATATATATATATTTTTTTTTTCGTTTTCGTGTTCTTTTTTTTTTTTTTTTTGTGAATTAAAACATCAGATTTATTAAATTAAAAGTTTCTATGGTTTATTCAGTGCACATGCTGTATTATTATAATTTTATAATATTTCAATAATGGAAATGTTTAATTCGCAAGTTGTATATATTAACAATAAGTATATACACGCGCCAGACACAATAGTAATGCAAAATAAATCAATTCAAATGTAGAATGCTAAGTTATCAGTGAAGGTCAGCATACTTGACCTCTTGACCTTGACCTGTAAGGTCAGTGACCTCTATATAATCACTCACACATACACGTGTATACACGCCCGGACATGATCACGCGACTTGGATATTAACATTTCTGTAGACCTTTGTCATCTTGTATATAATATCGCAACATATATATATGGACTGCAAAATTTAAAAAAAAAAATTTAAGAAAGAGTTTAATTTTATTTTAATTGACTTACGCCCGTAAGCTGCGACGCTAACTAACTAGTTAAACCGTAGTTAAGTTGTTGTTTTGAATGTTGAAACAATTAAAAAAAGATATATAAGGTTGCTATATAAACGTTTATGATACTGACATATTTATGTTTAATCTTTTTCCAATTTAAATGCAATAGAAATAGTTAACACATTTATTTTAAATATATAGTTTTCAGTTCATTGCGATCCATACTATGGTATTTTTATTTTTTTACATTTTAATTTAGTTTTTTTTTTTTTTTTTTTTTTTTTTTTTTTTTTTTTTCAATTTATATGACGATATGGCCTTATTTATTAACATTTATAGAGCTGTGAAAAATCGTTAAAATCTTGAAATCGATTAATCGAAAAAAAAGTGGTTTGGAAAATTGGACTTTAGATAATTACAATTTTAATTTTAATTTTTACAATAAAAAATCGTAATTTTTCGTTATTACGTTTTTTTTTCTTCCCATATACTTCTTTCTTGCATATTTGAAATTAACAGCATCACAATGCTCTCCAAAATATTGCTAACAAATATTTTTAAATTGGCAAAAATGTGAACTTTTTTCTAATAGTGACCCATGTTATTTAGTGCCTAAATATGGCTTCGACTTTTATGTGAATGCAATGATTTTACATGTTAATAATTAGAACATAATATGATAATAAAAAAATTAGGACCGTATGAACTATTAATTAATCCCCATTAAGAACCATTGTATACGTAACCTGTGACCTACATATAGGGTGTATGCATTCATGTTAAAGTCGACGCCATGTCGGATAACTCAATAACATGGGTGGCATATGAAAATAAATCATTTTGCCAGTATACAAAACAAACACTATTTTTGAGAGCATTGATGTTGTAAATATATTGAATTAGTATCTCAAGTATGTGAGAAAAATAGCAATTACAAAAAAATTAACCAATTTCCTATAGAAAATTGGCTTAAGCGAAGTTTGTCCTATGCTGAGCAATGTTATGCACTACTCCAGTATGGCCTCCAAGCACATTAAATATGACGTCATCTGCATACACCCTATAAATACATACAGAAAGATCCAGACTAACAAATCATCGCGCGCACCCTAACCCACGTACAGGACCGTATGTACTATTAATTAGTCCCCATTAAGAATCATTGTACGAGACCTTCTGTGACCTACATACAGAAAGATCCAGACTAACAAATCATCGCGCGCACCCTAACCCAAGCAGTAAGCACGTATAGCAAACTTATTAACTATAATAACTGTAATACAAACCAATTGAAATCAATAAGTACAAAAGGAAATATTAATCTAAATAAATTACTTAATAACGTTGGCAATTTGAACTTCAAGTAATTGACAATTAAACCCCGCGTCTTCAAGCATAGCAGGTACTTAGAAAACTATAATGAGTCGACATGTAAAAAAGTCGATGCCGTATATGTAAGCACTGAATGGACTAGCATAGGAAAATGACAAATTTTACCAGTTTAAAAACTTATAGGGTGTATGCGAATGACGTCATATTTAATGCGCTTCAATGCCATACTGGAGTAGTAAATAACATTGCTCAGCATAGGACAAACTTCGGTTTTAGGCAATTTTCTCTGGGCAATCTGTTATTATTATTATTTTTTTTAACATATACTTTTGAGATACTAATTCAACATATAACAACATCAATGCTTTCAAAAATATTGCATAGTGTTTTTAAACTGGCAAAATGAGTTATTTTCCTATGACGCCTATGTTATTGAGTGATACAACATGGCGTTGACTTTAACATGAACGCATAGACCCTATAGCAATATTTTTGAGAGCATTGATCGTTGTTAATAACTTGAATTTCAAGTATGCGAGAAAAATAATAATAACAAAATTACTTTTTAAAAGAAATTAGCCAAAAACCACGTTTGTCCTATGCTGAGCAATGTTATTCATTGCTCCAGTATGGCGTCCAGTATGACGTCATGCGCATACACCCTATATTGCAATTTTTACGTATAAAAAATAAATTACGTAATATATTTTTTATTTGATTAAAAAACAGGCTTGCGCCCAATACATTGGAG